>PVKE010028569.1:0-20809 GCA_004027555.1 Craseonycteris thonglongyai
TCCCATACTCTGAGTTTTTGCTCCTTTCAACTACACCAAATTCATTCCTATCGCTGCCAACAATGTTTATCTTTGTCACCATAAGGACTCTATATCATTGGATTTATGGCCCACTGCACTAAGAAAAAGTTGTGGACAGATCCAGTTGACACCAATTTCTTCATCTGAGGTCCTACAAAACTTATAATTCATAGCCACACACATTATTCTACACAGCATCAAGATTATCTTTCAAAACAAAAGTCAACAGTGATACCACTCTGCTTAAATTGTAGTTTTTCATCTTACTTGGCATGAAAATCACAGTAACTAAAAGAATCCAGGTGGTCCTAAGTCAAATGTTCCAGTCCCAACCACAACCATCATTTGACCTAGTACCTACCTTCTACCATGGATGACTGTCTGGTTACATCAGCTGGTTTGTGTGTGTGTGTTTTGTCGGGGGTGGGAAGGTGCAAAATGCCCCAACAGTGTTGTTAGGTCAAGGATTTTGTAGTTTGTAGTGGCTGGTTTCTCTGTCTATTGTACTATTTCCCAAGATATCTCAAGTCCTACTCAATATTATCCATAACAAAGGAGACTTTCTTAACAACCTTACAGAAACTGGCAGCCACCTATGCTCTTATACCACCCAAAATGATTATTATTGTTCCCCCAATTTCTCAATGAAAGGAAATTTGGTTTGTTTACTCTTCTATCTTTTTATGCTTATGAAGGCCATTCAATAAGCTACTCATCACTATGGTTGGAGTGCTCTAGGTCTCAGTCCAGAAGAAAGAACCCTTATCTCTTTGTATACATAGCACTTAGTGCATTGCATATGCTCAATAAATATTTAAAATAGTGTGAATGGATGAATAAATGGATTAAAGAGTTAAAGAAATATTACCTCTTGCGATGTCAGGATTTTTGTTTCTGTGGATACAAAAAACCTATAAGCAAGGTCCCTGCTGTGGGCTCCATTGGTCTAGGTTAACCCTAGTGAAGAAAGGGTAGTCAAAGCAATACACTTGAAGTAGAAGAAAATATGACTTGGAAAAATATGCCACAGTCTGGAGGATTCCATAAGGCTTCCTAGAAGGGTTAGTAGTTGAGCTCAGTTCTGAATAAACAAGTGTTTCTGAGGAAAAGTGAAGACTTAAAATAACCTAGCCAGAGAGAAGGGCCTAAATATGATACTGAAATATGAAAATGCCCTGGCTTGGGAAAGTGGTACTAAAAAAATGTTTTATACTACACAGACAATAGGCAGGATGTCAGCCTTTCTTTTCACATTATAACCCTCTTCCTTAAATACTGGTTTCTAAAAATTACATCTGTACGTTTCACTTTTCAGGTTATTTTAAGCACTAGTCAAAAAGGTAGTTGGCCCCTTATCAAGCATAAGTCCTACTGCCCTGCTTCTTAACATTTTTTACCTTGATCCTGACACTGACATACAAAAATCCTTTGTTGGGCATCCAATGCTTTACTTTTCAGACTCTCATTGTGCTTTACCAGGCCTCATGTCTGAAGTCCTTAATCGACCAGAAGGTATGACTACAAACACCAGAATTCCTCTTCATGTTTGGCTGAATTCCCACATTTGGAAATGTCATTTTTCATGTGCTAAGCAAGTATCAAAATAGTAATGTTCTTTTGCTGTTACCAGAAGTTCAGAAAATTCTGTGGCAGAAGATAAATGTATTGGATTATCTTCTTAAATAAAATGTTTGTGTTGGTAAAGTAAATGAGCTCGTGAGTTTTTGAGGAGAATGGGTTTAATACACATTCCAAGAAGATTTAACATATTAGTACTAATTATATGTGTTTAATCAAGGATAAGGAAAGATGGAGTTAGGGAAACACAAGGTATCAGAATATTAAATGATCACAAAGGAGACAAGTGATGCCTGACCTTTTAATAGGCCTTGTGAAATAACACAAGAATTTGCTTCAGGTTAGTTTCCATCATTAGAAAGCAAATGCCTCTACAGGCCACTCGGGTTGGACAAAAAAGAAATATTTGCTTTTTTTTTTTAAATACTTATGTTGTTTCCTAAGATCAGATTGGAAATTTTTGTATTAGAACTTTGCTAAAATCTATGTAGGTGACTTAGAGACCCTTTCAGACAGGGACAGGTTTATATTTACTTAGCTCCAAATTTGTAATGAAGATAATTTACAAATTTGTGTATCTTCATTTTTAGTGAAAACTTGGCCAACATATAAACATTATTGTTTATCTAATTACCAAAATATTAAAGTATTCATGAATGTAACACACAACTCTTCACAGTCTATGCAATCATTTACGTTTTTGCAATTTTCCAACTGAGTTCCAGGACTCTCAGAACTGTGCAATGCAGTATGCCCTGCAAAGATGGTTTACTGTAGTGCTGATGTGCATTCTCACTGGCAACTAAATTTTAATACAGTGTAACAGCCCAGAGCATGAGCTTCAGATGTAAACTGATAAATGATTTATCCTAATTCGCTGACCCCAGCTCCCTTAGACTTTCTACAGGATTATTTAAAGGCGTCATAACATAGGAGAGTTTCCTCCTGTTAATTTAATAAGTATGCAGAGGTTTAATGGGTCCTGCCTACACTGCACTTGTGCATATAATTTGTAAAATGTGGGAAGCTGTTGAATTAAATTTTCTGACTACACTCTCCACCTTGTTCACAACACTGATAGTACCAATTTTATCCTGACTTGTGAGTATAACTATTTAGAACTATAAGTTTGATTCAGACTAGACTCCTACTCAGAGATCTCATTTTTATGTTAAATTGCATGTTTCTGGAAAATGTGTTAGTGAATCTTTCAAATTATGATATTATTTGCAGTGAGTAAAAGAGTGGTAGAAGACTAATGCAAACATAATATATATTTTTAATCATTAATTTTGGTTTCTAAAAATGAGCCATCGAGGGAAGCCAGGACGGCTCAGCGGGTTAAGTGCTCACATTGCAGCCCGAGGGTCCAAGGATCAAATCCTGGCCCTGGCTCTTGCAGACCCATATGCTGAAATGGGGTGTGCTTTCCATGTGGGAGGCCCCTAGTTCAGTTCTTGCCAGGGTGAGCTTCCCATGTGGGAGGCTCCCGGCCCAGTTCCCATCTTGCACGGCCCTCCACCCACCTGTGTGGAACAAAACCATGCTGAAAACTGACAACGTA
Source organism: Craseonycteris thonglongyai (assembly GCA_004027555.1). Classification (NCBI taxonomy): domain Eukaryota; kingdom Metazoa; phylum Chordata; class Mammalia; order Chiroptera; family Craseonycteridae; genus Craseonycteris; species Craseonycteris thonglongyai. Next base: position 3,164 of record PVKE010028569.1, read on the forward strand.
CAACTATGGAGACTGCTCTCCATAGAGAGAAGGGCCCTCCCCCTTCTCTCTGTCTCTTTCTCTCTGTCAAAACAATAAAATAAATCCTTAAAGATATATATATATATATATATATATATATATATATATATATATATATATATTCCAGTATCATAATGTACCACAGGAAAAAATAAGCCCAGTAAGAAGTGATGCTTTCACTGATGCCTCTCTAGCCTTACAGATATTATATTTTACAACTCAATTCATGCTCACTCTTAAAGAGTCGTTTTATATTTAAATGAGTTTTTTTTTATTCAGCAATGACAATATTGTTGAAATCAGGAGTTGGTTTAAGAATCTTAGACTGGTTGGTTTAAGTAAAAAGAAGTACAAAATACCAGCTGACTGAGTGTCAACTATGACAACAGAATGCTGTCCTTTGGCTACTTGACAAAAAAAGACAAATTATGTCCTTCTCAATCTAGGGTGATATGTCTATGACAGACAATATGGCTACAATTAATCATAAAAATGAAGGGTTCACCTAGTCACTAAACTAAAGTAAGAAATCTATTCTTGATTTAACCTCTCCACCAATACCAAGGCTGGGACTAGGGTGAAGTTAGTGAGTCAAAAACAAAAACAAACAAACAAAAACATTTGATGTGAAACTTAGGAAGTGTCAAAATACCCAGTAATCAAAATAAATATTTTTTAAAAAATCCAAATTATGAGAAAAATTCATGCTAAATAAATAAAAATACAAAATAAAACCACGTATTATTGTGCTACCCTTTGCTGTCTCTACTTTGCTCCAATCACTGCATGATACAGGGAGAAGTGTTAAGCACCCTCAAGGCACTGATATCTTCCAGACTGTAGATCCTAATACTTAATTTACATAATTAATGTTAATTTTTCTGCTTTCTGTCAATTTAACAGAAGGCCTTATCTGCTTTCTGTGACTTACACATAAGGTCCTTAGATTGCAGGTGGCAAGTCTTGGTTATAACTGTAATTAGTGATTTATAGGAACATATCAGGAACAAAGAGGAACATAAAAAAATAGCAATTCCCCAAAAATTGTAGCCAATCCAAGCCTATGAAAATAATTGATTTTCTTTGATAAGAAATCTGTAACCCATGGAAGTATTGAAACTAAGGAGAATTGTCAGCTGATTGATAGTATATTATGTATTTATCTATTGATCAAAGACAAAACCAAGGTTGTTGGGTTTTTTTTCCTATTATCTATTTATCTGTATGTCTACCTATCTGTCCAATGCAACTAGTAATCATGCTCAAGAATATAAGAAATAAATGGAATGTCTCTCCATCCTACAGCTTAGCACAGAGGATCATTAAAAATCCCTTGTCATCACATTAAATATTATAAATATTTAAATATGTATATATGATATATATTTGTATATGTGCATGTATAATTTTATATGTAAGAACTTTTCATGGCAGCAAAGATAGATTTATCTAGGGTCAAAATGATGGTGACAGTAAAAAGATTGCAGAAAAAAATCAAATCGATTAGCATCTCTCAGCTTTGAGTTTAGACAAGTTACTTAACCTTTGAAAACAAAGAGAAGCCTTTTTAGAAACCATGAATTTTTAGACAGATATCTAAAGATTTTAGGATCACTGACTTATTTTTGTCTTTTTCCAACAGATAACTGACACTTTAGCAGCAAAGAGTTCCCAGATTATCAAATAAAAATACAAGGTCAAAATTAAATTTGAATTTATGATAACAAACACTGTTTAGTATATGTATGTTCAAATTATTCACTGTTGATCTGAAATTCAACTGTAGGCTCTTGCTTTATAAGGTTCTTGATGTATGTACTTTGCTTTCTAGATGCTACCATACCATTAACTACAGGTGTCCCCCTTCTCTCCAAATTGCACAAATGCCTTCCTGCTCCCAGTCCTCAGTATGGCAGCTGACAGCTAGCTGGCTGTAGTCCCATGACTGACAACCCTCACTTGGCATTAGGGACTCATTAACCTGGAGTTAACCCACCCTTATTACTTTTATTATCACACATTATAGAAACTGTTTAAACCAGGCCTGGGCAGACTTTTTCAGAGCAAAGGTTACTTCTCCAAGTGTTGTGTTCTACAAGCTATTTATTTTATTATTCAGGCAGTCACTCCAAAATTGCTTGGTGTTCCACTGGTAGACCATGATCGATGTCTTGCCCATATTAGGGCAACGTTAACATTGCAGTAATACTGCATATTTGTTCATCTACTGTTAACTTTTTAGACCACAAACTATTTCAAAGCCTGAGATCATTTTGTAACCCCCCAAACCAGTTATGGCTCCCCTGAGACAATATTCCCTTTACTGAAATGTGTCATTTCTTAAAGACAGGTCCCATTCAGTGCTACTGAGTGATTCTGCCTCCATATCTAATATTTCAGGTTTCTACCTCATAAAACGAAGGATCATCTCATATTTCCCGCAATTATCATAATAAAGAGTAACATTGTACTTTAAATTTGGGGAGCAAAATTTATATATGCCAAATACCTAAGACTTTCCTCAGAGTTCAGTCCGAAAGGATATAAAGACCTATGGAAGGAAGAGGACTTATACTATAATTCATAATACACTTGTTTGAACACCCTAGTCTTTTAAGTCACAAGCTTCTTTAGAAGTGTTTGAAAATAGAAGTTTTTGGAATTCATTTACTTGTTTTTTGATGAAGCAACCGAAAAACAAAACTGGAAAGAAAGACATACTCTTAAGAGACACAGTTTATACGGATAATGTTTTTGTATGGTTCATTTTACTGGTGAAACATGTATTAATCAGCTTGCCATATGTTGGTACAGCTGGGATGGGTTTATTCAAATCTCTACAGATTTTTCTTTCTTTGCTCAGAGATATTTTTCAATGTGGGAGCAGAGTGCCTTTGCGCTTTATGTTAGGCCACGATACAAAGTCAGCATATGCTTTCCAACACTTCTTGGCAAGACCGTCAGCATTAATTAATTAACTACTTGTTTGTATGTTTCTGTGCTTATGTATGTATGCATATGTGTATGTATGTATGTATCTACCTGCCTACCTATCTATTATGTGTTTGCCTATTTATTTGGTTCTTTCACATAGTTGTCATTTTTTGAGGCAGTAGCATGTTTACAAAATAAACAGTTTTTCAGTTAACATTCCTACCATAATCTAATCTAAGCTCCCAATATTACGCACAAGAGCCCTGAAATAATGAGAAAATTCTCAGAAACCTGGAGGTTCTGAACGCATGTCCAAGCACACACTACTGAACGCTGGCCTCTTAATGCATGCTGGTCTCTCAGCTAGTAAAAGAACTTGACAAATCTTTGGAATTAACACTTGAAAAATATTTGTCTTAAAGTCCTAGCTTGTGGATGTTTCTTACTATTAGTAGCTATCCAATGCTGGAGAGAGAAAAAAATTCACATTCCTTTAAGCCTGTTAGCCTCACCTCAGAGTTTAACCTGGAATTGGAGTTGCAACAGAAACTCCAAGTGTTCGACTGACCCAAACAATTGAAAGAAAAATATCTGGGGGTACAGACCCAGACATATTAAATGTATTACTCTGTGTAAAAAGGACAAATCTATATATGCACAAAAGATGTATCTTGAATAATCATGATTCCTCTGAATACTTAATAAGTTCCTATTATTAGTTATCACATGTGTACAGTGAATTTATAATTAAAATACATTAATTTAATAGTTCAAATCTCTGTGTCTTTGCAAGGTCATATAAAACCTTTAAAGGGGAAGCTGGGCTGGCTCAGCGGGTTAAGCGCTCGCTTTGCAGCACTGAAGCTGGAGGATCGACTCCCAGCCCCGGCCCAGGTGGACCCACATGCTGAACTGGGGTGTGCCCCCAGTTCAGTTCTTGCCTGGACATATGTGGGAGATCCCCAGCCCAGTTCCTGCTCTGTGCAGCCCCGCACCCACCTGTGGAGTGAAACTATGTGGAAAACTAATGCTGTCAACTATGGAGACTGCTCTGGGCCCTTCCCCTACTCTCTGTCTCTCCCTGTATGTCTCTCTGTCAAAAAACAATAAAAATAAATCTTAAAAAAAAACAAAACCTTAAAAATTCTGGTACCCATTTATCAAATATAAGATGCAGGCTAACTTATGCTTCTCACAGATTTTAGTTTACATCATTAGCTATTTGTTAAGAATATATAGAAAGCAAGAGAATGTGTAGGACACATAAAGGTTGCATGTATAAAAGAAATCAAAACTAATGTTTTTTTTTAAATGTGAAAAATTTCTGGATTTTGTTTATCTCTACTAGTCATGCCCCCATTACAATGAATAATAAAGAGTTGACTACATTGTAATTAGAACTGAAGTTAAAAAACAAATTAAATAATTCACAATTTATATTATAATATAGCTCATCAACCCACTAAATATATATTATTAGGGCATTCAAAAACCATGCATTTGGCATTTCAAAGGAAGCTTCCCACATCTGGAATGATTTGGAATAAATTATTTAGTGTCCTCTCTGTCTTTGAACTATTTTTGGTAAGTCCTATTTTGTATAATATTGCAATCAGCCCTTGAGTAGAAAATGTTAATATAGTAGAAGGGGTTAATCTCCATTTCTGAATAATTATAAAGATAATAACAATACAATCAAGAAAAGAATAGAGAAACCCAAATTCAAGGCAGTTAGAAGAATAGAGGGATGTTGACCAATTTTGAGATTATTTAAAAATTATAGGTTTGAACTAACATTTGATATTGAAATTCTCACTTTCTAAAATGGGAATTTCACTAACCCACTTGTCTCATGAAATTATATTTAGAGAGTACTTATCCCATACTAACATAATTATAACAAGCCAATGTAACAGTGTTTCAGTTTAATTGTTCTTTGATATTGCAAAGTACTCTCAGAGTCATCTGAAGTTAGCAGTAACATTAAACAATGTGTGCTTCTGAAATGTATGTGGCAGAAAGTTCAGATTATATATATTTGCTCCAATTATATAAAACAGTATATGAGACAAGTTCTGGAAACTATATGCTTGATGCTAAATCCCAATTTTCATTAGATTATTGGGAAGCACTTAGGGAAACAACCCATAGTCAAAAGGTCTTGTTAAGAACTATTAGCTAGGGGATGCTAGGATAGTTCAGCAAGTTGAGCTCTTGCCTTGCAACCTCAAGCTCTGGAGATCAAATCCCAGTTCCAGCCTGTGCAAATGCATATGCTGAACTGTGGGGCAAATAGAAAGCACTGGGGTGCAGTGAAAGTTCTCACCTCCCTATGCAGCCTAACATTCATCTGTATGAAATGAAACTGTGTCACAGCCAATGATGTACAACTATGGCGACCACTCTGGGCCCTCCCCCCTCCTCTCGTTCTCCTTCTCTCAAAACAACAACAACAAAAACAAAACAAAACATATTTTATAAAAAGAACTATTAGCTAAAGACAAATTTTAAAAAATTTATTTTATTTTTTGATATGATAGAGTAATCAGATGAATTGCATAGTTGAATACAGATGATAGAATAAGTAATCAGATATTAGAAACATTGTATTTTTATTTAGCAAGTTATCAAAACTATTTCTAATAAATATTATTGAGAAACATATGAACTCAATTACAACTATAACTATAGAAGCTAACATTTAACAAACTCATATTCTATGCCAGGGACTGATTTAGTTCTTTTTATACAATTTAATCCAAACAACATCCCTCAGATGTACAGTGTTGTCATTTTTTTTTCTCATATTATAAATAGGAAACTGAGGTTGAGAGCTGCTAAAGGTCAATGAGCTATCAAATAAAAGAGCCTGGTTTAAACCTGGACAGGTCCAATGCCAGAATGTGTGCTGCTACCTTCCTGGCTGTTCTAGTGAGAGAAGACGACCTGAGAAAAGCCACTTAGATATACTTGAAAGGCTAGGTGGAAGAAGTTGAGGAAAAATCCATCCAAATTTTTCTTTAATTCACGAATCACAACAAAAATGAATACAAGGAAATAGAAAGGAGAGCCAATTTGTTCAAGGCATTAAGTATATGTTTACTCTATTAGATCAACCCAACAATGAAGTGCTTGTTTACAAAGTAGTAATCTCCGTACCCTTGGAATGATTCAAAAGATATTGTTGACCGTCAAAAATATTGTGTACAATTTCTCCGCATTGGGAGGAATACTTATGTATTTTTCTGTGAAGAAGAGTGGGAGGGGAGGTGGGAGTGGGCACCAGCATTATGGACACACTCAATGGTTTGGTGGTTACCTGGAGAGGGGGGAGGAGGAGGAAGGGCGAGTTGTTGGGGGGAGGTGGGAGTGGGCACCGGATATATGGTGACAGAAGGGGAGCTGATTCTGGGTGGTGGGCACATAATGTGATGCATGGGTGATGTGATGTAGACTTGTACATCTGGAAACTATCTAATTGTTACCAATTAATGTCACCCCATTAAATTTAACAATAATAAATAAATAAATAAATAAATAAAATAAAATAAAAACATTTGAAGACCTAATTTAAAAAATCACTGATGCTGGGAAAGCTGGGATGGCTCAGCGGGTAAAGCACTTGCTTTGAAGCCCTGAGGACCAAGGATCAAATCCTGGCCCGGGCCCATGCGAACCCACATGCTGAACTGGGATGTGCCCCCAGTTCAGTTCTTGCCGGGACCTATGTGGGAGGTTCCCGGCCCAGTTCCTGCCCTGCGCAGCCCTGTGCCCGCCTGTGGAGTGAAACCATATGGAAAACTAATGTCAACTATGGAGACTGCTCTGGGTCCTCCCCCTTCTCTCTGTCTCTCTCTGTCAAAAATCAATAAAATAAATCTTTAAAACAAAAAAAAATCACTGATGCTAAAATAATGTTCATATACACTGTTTTCTCCAAAATCTAGTAGCATTCATCAAGCTTAAATGCTAAGACATACACACAAATAAAGTAAAAAAGGCCAAGTTACTACTGATTACTTGATTCGCAGAATTCAAAGTGAGAAATAGCAACATTTTTTTCCTGTTACATCTTTTAGCCCTAGCGACAGCATTAGTTACTAATTCTACTAAGGATATTGGTTTTGAGACATGTCATTTATCACTGAATCTATATGTATATCATGATTTATCTTTAGTTTCATTATGAAATATTGATAAGTGAGTGAATGATGCAACCCAGAAGACAAAAAGATATAAAGAATATAAATCACTCCAAAATATCACAAAAGTTATTCTGAATCATTTCGCTTTCACTTTTCATAATTTCTGGTTCAGATACTGGCATGTAAATCTTTTGTCACTTAAACAACATGTCTCTATGAATATAATATAATTTGATAAGCTAGAACTGTTTTATTTCTTAATCTCACTAGAGAATTCTACTGTTGATATGATTTGATCTATTGCTATATATTCATATATTTTATCTGTTTCCCAATGTTAGTACTTCATAATGTATGTTTCTCTTAGATTTGATTCCTGAATATATTCACTTTACAGACTTTATTTCCATCTACCATAGGGTGATTTTGAGAAGGGTTGTTATTATTTACCTTTTAAGAGGATAACTTGTGATTGCTTGGTTTTTAAATAAGAGACTAACTTTCATGAGTACACCAAGAATACACATGCTGTGATGCTCTCTGTAGTTATTGATGCTATAAACAAACAGAATAACAAGCCAGATAAATTATCATGCAAAAGTATGAAAAATGTTGGAAATGATAGATTGTACTAACCCATCAAAGCACATCCTCCATATAATTGATAATTAAATATACCTAATGTTTAGCACAATTAGTTAGGCAAATCTGCATATAAGGTCATTTGCTAATATTTTTACTTTGCCTTTCATTCCCACAAATCCATATATATATATACATACTTTTTTTTTCTTCTCATAAGCATACCAAGTGTAGGTATGTGTTGCCTGGCAACAGTAAGCTACAGGGAGTATGCTCATGAACATTAAAAAGACATTTTTCTTTTTCATTTACTTGTTTTATGTCTATTTGTTTTTATCTTCCTTAAGTCTATTCTCATAGCGTCATTACTTTTCAATTCAATAAAAGACCTATACCATAATTCTTTTTCAGGAAATTTAGAAATTGCTTAGAATTTATTAAAGCATGTCTTGGACTACCTGTATCATAGTCATTTTTGGATATTGTTAATAAAATGCAGATTTTAGGGCTCAACCCTGAAGTGTTTATACCAAGTAATCTTTCTACATTCTAAAATTCTAAGACTATAGGTAAAATGCTTTTAAAAACCCATTCCAGTGTTGCATAAACACACACTAAAAATCTAGTTAATTTTTCATCTCATTATATTTTACTTATTGCAAAAATGTGTATCTTCCAAAAATATCTACCTTGAAGACACTATAGTGGCCATCCGTTACTCTGGCTTCTTCTGTGACAATTACTCCGTCAGCCTGAGTTTTTAAATAATTTTAGAAAACATATTGGCCTTTCAAACAAAGTCTTCCTAGAAACATAGAAGTCATTTTTTTTTTCTATTTAGCTCCCTGTTTCCTCATGCCTCATTTCTGACCTTCTTTATCCTACCAATTTAGCATTAATATGTGCTGTATAATAAAGAATCTGACAGGCCTTTGTCCTTGGTTCTCTAAATCCTTGGAATTTCCCAACTAACAGGAATTTGTTTGTTATTCATCATCTTGTAAGTTTATCCGAATTACATGCCTGGGAATGGGGCTGGTCAACAGAGAGACCAACCCTGTGAATTAGAGGGTTGGGGCTTTAAATCAGCCCAGCCTCCAGGGACAGAAGGGTGGCCCATGATTCCATCAAACATGTAACATAAAGAAATTCCAATAAAAACTCTGGGTGCTACAGCTCACTGGAGTCACCTGGTTGATGAACACACTGATAAACCATGAAATTGATGTGCCCTGATTCCATGGAGAGAAATGTGGAGGCTCTCAAATGAGGTTGTAGATTATGCCTTTTAACTTGTTGGGTCTGCACTAATTCCTGTGCTTTCTGTCAGAATAACGTGTTTTTGACTATGCCCCAGCACATAAAGAAAACACATCATATCCAGAAACACCCTCAGTTCCCAAGTCTTCCTCCTAGTTCAATAACAGATGCTTGCCAATGCTTACTTACTGAGTAGAGGCTACAGATGTGAGATTCAGAGTGAGAATCACAACCAAGTCAAAAAATTTAAAACTTGAATAAAAATGATTTGATCTTTAGCAAACAAAGGTTGTTACTGCCTAGTACAGGAGTAGATAAGAGACATGCAGAAGGAATGCACGTCAAGATTCCTACTACTCATTTGTCACCCATGCCATCACATCATGATACCTCAGGATGAAGGGAGAACAAAAGGAACTTTGCATGTGCGATTTTTATAAGAATAAGTCAAGTGTTCCCCCATAAGTCATTTTGTTAGAGAAATATTACAGTAGAAACAGATGGAGAAAAGAAAATATTCCACTTATAGTGAATTGAATCAGTTTCTGCACAACTGTAATGGAAAGAAATACTGCAAAATCCTACCATCCTCTGACTAAACTTGATGCTGTGGTCTGGTCTCTAACCTCAAGGCTGCCACTTGATGCATACTATCATCTACACAACTTCCATTCTTCAAAATACATTTAATGCTTTTAGTGTTGAGATCAATCTACTAAGTTGAGATTTTTATATATTTTTTACTGCATCAGTAATTTATTATAATGCTGGATTGAAGTTTGCACTGCAGTATATGTAAATGAGACTTTGATTTCATAAGAATGTATTATTTTTAATTAAATAAATAAATCTTTCATTTTATTACTGCATACCAGTATTATTTGTAAAAAATAAAATGTGTCATATTCTTCTGTCCCCTTTATGATAGTCCCATGTTTCTAGTGCTTTACAATTATATTTGGCTTTAAGCCTAAAGTTATTGCGTCCAATGATGTAATCTGTCATTTCTATGTGTAATTTTCAAATGATTTGATGTGTTTTATGCATGTAAAAAATGCAGAACATGTCCCTGAAAAACATGAGAACACATTTTTGAATTACACGGTGAATTTTTATTCCTGAAATATTGACTTTTCTACTCAAGAAATAATACTGAATGCCCTGTGGCTATGATATGTAAAATGAATACTCAAGTAGAGCTCAGGATTGCTGAATTAAAGTGAACGGCTTTATTCGCCAAGAGGCAATTGCAAGGATGATCTGAACCCTTTGTTTTCAGTGTAGCCCTCCTAATCATGCCTAGCACACATGTATTGTGAACTAAGCACCTTAAACACTTGCCTTAATTGGTAAGCCTTTAACCACTGATCTAATGAAGAACTTTTTTATGAAGTTTTTGCTATTTACATAGAGATATGTGCTGTAGGGGATATGAAATTTTTTCACCTTTGTTTCCCTATTCTCAAGACACCTAATTGCAGAAACGTAGCTAAGCATGTAAAAATAAAGAGAGAACAAAGCAATGTATACTTAAATTCTAAATCATCTGACATACTCATATGCTTACAAGCTAAAGGATTCCAGCAAAGAGAAAGATTTGTGTGATTTGGGGTATTTCAGGAAGGTATTAAAATACAAAGGTACTTGAAGCTTTCAAATTTTATTTTTCCCGAGCATAGGAAAGCTATTTTAGATGAGGGATGATAGATCATTTTTGCATATCTCCAACTTCACCTAACAGTGTTTAAGTTCTGACCCTCAGTACATTTGCTATAAAATAGTTGTATGGCTTTGAGTGACTTGGCTAGCTAGAGAGAAGGGAAGTGACCTAGTCAGTGATCTAAGTAGACAGAAAAGCACCAAAGGAACAGATGTGTAAATGAGCACAGCTTATTCATGGCAAATATGGTAATGATCTTGCCTGAAACAGAACAGAGGGTCAATGGTAAATAAATTCAGAAAAATAGGGTTCTACTTTCTTACAGATATCATTATATAACATATCAAACCAGAATTACTTTGGAGAGAAGAAGACTTTGATATGAACACCTTGCAATACATTATTCTCTTCAACTATCCATTTAGTTTTCCTTAATCACCACGTCAACAAACAGCTATGGAGATTCAGAAACTATTTGGGAAAGGATATGACATAATTGTTCAAAGCAATCTGCTAATCACAGCATAGGCATTACCTGACTGATATTATACTGGAGAGGTAAATTGTTTCAATTGGTATGGTTAGAAAAAAAATGCATTGTCCCGAACTACTTATTTTTTATCATCTTAAACCCTATGGTCAATTTCTTGTCCTGTTTCAAAATGTTTATTTGACCACAGTCAGAGTAGGCTTAGGCAGAAAGTATGATTGAGCTGGGCTCCCACAAAGCTTGTAGGAGACAAACATTAGACCAGGAAAGGGCAACTAAGTCAAAGGTATAGGCTGGGGTAATTATTCAGCTGCAGCGGCTAGCTTTGTTAAGGGTATTCCAAGTTACACAGAAAATGGAGAAAACAGAATTGGTACCAAAATCAAGAATCTGGGTAACGGGTGAATTTGCACTGAGTTCTGATTCATGGGATAACTCCAGCCAGTGACTGCAACCTGGTAAGCAGAACTGACTAAGGAAACTGGAGAGAGCAGGTTGAGGCATCAGAACTTCTAGTCCACAAGGTTGAGACTGGAGAGTCTGAGATAAAAAACAAACAAAGAGAAACACAGGATGGGATTGGGGAGGGTTGCAAATCAAGCACCCTAAAGTTTGCTAAATTTGCCTCTGATGCACACATATTGAGGCTTATTTTAAGTTAGAGTCTCACAATTGTATAGCTAGGGAGGGCCTCTATAAACCAAGAACATAGAATGTCTAGGCTGTAGCCCTCTGAAAACAGAAGTTCCATATCTATATTAGTATAATTTGTGTTTCCAGAAATAAGTAGAATGCCTACAATATAAACCATTATAAAAAAAACCTTTGAATGCCTAAATGAAGGAATAAAACAATGAATAAATTATGTTTCTGACATTTGAGGACAGCTGACATTATTCCAAATTCTACCAGATGATGGCATTGATTCTACTCTAGTAATGAAGTTGGCAGAAAATTTTCCACAGACTCAACAAAACATAAGATACAAACAGAGAGTAAATACTTGCCATTTCTTGTGTTAGTTGCTTTTGGTAACTGAGACCATCAGTGTCAATGCAACCTAAAATTTTGCCTGGGAAAGAAAGACTAAAACAACAAATTACTTCACTGTTTGTTTTGGGAAATCTATAGAGCTCAATTTATTGAAGACAAGCATCTTTTCACCGGAGCATCAGTTGTCAAATAACAATTTATTTACTTTAAAACCATCCCCTCATTCTGTCCACTAACCCTGAACTACTATATCATAAACTCTATACAAACTCAATCATTTGTCCATCTTGAAATATCTACCTTAAAGGCCTCAGGTCAGACTCAAACAGCCTCTTCTGAACTTATCCCTTTGGAATTGATCATTCATAAAGTCAACCATTATTCGGTGAGTTCACATTAGTTTATCTCTGCATTTTTTTAACAGATTGTCTAATGCTGGTTTGATAAATTCAGATTCTGTCTAAACTTGATGTCTTTCAACTCTTTCTTCTTGGCAATGCTGCTAGTCCCAACTCCTTGTAATCAAGTTTGTGATGTCATTGTTAGAACATAAAGAGGCATTGGTTTCAGCCTAGATTACCTTAAACTCAGACTTTTATAGCACAAAGTACTAAACAAACTGCTGTGATTATATTTAAATTAATCTAGAAGGCCTCTCAAACAAGAAGGATTACCGGTATATAGTATTACAAAGGGCTGGAAGGTAAACATGGATTTCAATGTGGGAAATATCAGATTCTGAACGATGTTCCCCATGTATAATATATGGAGATAAAACCAAGCAACTAAACTATTATTAGTTATCATGAATAATTCACCAACTCAAAGCATCATCAATACTGGCAAGAACTAAATTTGTGATTTTAATTAATGTTTAACAAACCAGAACTATACTGCCTTATAGGACATGATAAATGGCAAGAATAAAGAGCACAGTGTTTTTATCATTTAACACTATTATTAAAAATCAGGTTATTAAAATATTTTTCCAGAGCTTCTTATTCAACTTATAATTTGCAAAATTCAGATAAGCAAACTAAATTCTAGTGTTCTCTTAAATTCTACAACTCAGTACCATTTCTGGAATATCACCTATTCCATAACATTCATCTCTAATTCAATGAACTATGAACAATTATGTAGAAGTTGTTATGATACTAAATAAATTGCAATGTTAAGTAAGAGCTTGTTATATAAATTATAAAAATGAGAAGAATTTTCAACTACTCTATGCCGTGTCCTCCACATATGATTTTTTAAAGCTGGGAGTAGAATTCTAAGTCAAGTTTAACTTACAAGAACTAAAATCATCTACAGCCAGAGACTCTCCAGATTAACATGACTTTACTAGTCCAGGAAACTATTGCCTGAGAAGTAAAACTTTAGATAACGTTATTGTTGACTCCAGGAACTTTCTCAAAATCTATATACTCAAAAAGACTATTCATCTTGCTATCATCAGGGCACCAGCTCCTTCTCAAAGCAATAGCTCACTCAACTAGACCCATCAAACAGTTGACTGCTTCTCAACTACCTGCTTTACACACCTTGCCTTGTTGTACCCTGTGACCCTAACTGATTTTGTGTAACCCTAGTCAACACCTCTGTAATGAAAGAACCACTTCAAACTAATGCCAAATCCATAGAAATACTGCTTGTGACTTCTACCTCAAATCTCCACTGACTGGATAGCTCATCCCAATGATGTTTTCCTTGTGTTCAGATGATATGATATGCCCATAAAGATTCTCATTAATGACCAAAATATATCTCCAACAATTTTTTTATTATGAATACTACTTTTTTAAATTATTATTTGGTATAAGTGAAGTTGCTTGACTTCCAAATTAGAACAATAGCTTATACTCGTGCCCCTAGTAGTCCTGAGACTATTATGATGTCCAGTTATTATTTTAAGCCATTAAGCCTTGGAGTGATTTATTATACAGCAATGGATAAGTAATATAAAAAGTGGTACCTGGCTTTAAGAGTGGTCAGGAGAAAAGGCTGGAAAAGGAAACATCTACTAGAAGTTAGACAAAAGATGATTTACGATGCTCACTAACAGAAATATCGCCAAAAATTGTTGCCTAAAGTAACTTGAAGTTTAGAAAATATATCTTTAAAATGCTATAGATTTAGTCTTGAAAATGCAAATCAAAACCACAATAAGACATCACACCTCACACTTATTAGAATGGCTGCTACCAAAAAGACAAAAACTTACAAGTGTTGGTAGGGATATGGAGAGAAGACAAGAGAGAACTTTTGTACACTCACAGTGGAAATGTAAATTGGTATAACTGCTATGAAAAACAATATAAAGGCGCCTCAAAAATTTTTAAATAGAACTACTACATGACTTAGCAATTACAATTCTGGGTATATATCCAAGGAAATGAAATAAAAATCTCAAAGAGATATCTGCACTCCCATGTTCACTTAATCATTATTCACAATAAGTGAGATATGAATACTACCAAGTGTCCTAGTGACAACATGGATGAGCCTTGGGGCATAATGCTAAGTGAAATAAGTCATAAAAATAACAACCTATGATGTATGGTATCACTTACATGTGGAATCTAAAACAGCCAAACTGATAAAAACAGAAAGTAGAATAGTGATTGCCAGGGTGTGAGGAATAGGAGAAATGGGGAGATGTTGTTTACTCTGAGTAAGCTAATTTGTTTCCCAAGTATAGCACAGTAGACTCTCAGAGTGCTGTTGCTTGAGTTCTAGCTGAGAGTCTACTCACATTTATCCAGCATCTACCAGTTCCCATGGGTGCTGGTTAACTGAGCGTCTACTGTATCATCCACTAAAACTACATTAATGATTAACAAATGAATGTTACTTGACTCTGTCTTTAATTTGATTTTGCAGAGCTTTCATATCACAAAATATGCACCTAAAGCCTAAGAAGATATTTCAAAAATTTTTATCACAGTGAATCTTAATGGCACACTAATGTAATCAGTTTGAATGAACTTAGCTTCTAGAAAGAACTCTCAATTGTTCTGAGACCAAAACTATTCTTCCTTTAGAAAAGAACTAATTGAAGAGTTACAAAATATGCACAGTAGAATTTACACAATGAATATGGAGTAGGCAGGTTCACTTTGATTTTTTGTAGTTAATTTCACTTTTCAGTTCTCATGCAAAAGTACCTGAGGTACTAACAGAACATTAAAAGAGAACCATTTTCATTTGTTTGAGATACCAGTATAATTTATATTAATACTGTATTTTATAAAATTGTAAGATATATATTTAAGGAGTATACTTTCTTTTTTTTTTTTTTGACAGAGAGAGAGAGAGATACGGAGACAGAGAGAGCACTGAACTGGGGGAAACACCCAGTTCAGCATATGGGTCTGCACAGGCTGGGGCCGGGATTCAATCCTCGGTCCCTGGCACTGCAAAGTGAGCACTTAACCCACTGAGCCATCCCGGCTTCCCCAGGAGTATACTTTCTACAGTGCTTTTTTAAACCCAGAAAGCACTTTTGTGGATCATAAGAAGTATTATTTGGTAGGAATGAAAGGAAGTAGAATATTTGAACAGACTGCATTTTATTTAGGCCAGAAACACATCTTCTAACAACTAAAAGACACTGAATCTTAAATCACCAGCAGATTATTATTAGGTATGAACAAATTAGCTCAGCCAATTGACCCTTCTGAAAATAAGTTCCTTATTGAGGTCTATAAATGTTCAATTAAGTTTAATTACCTTTACTTTCATCCTTTTATACCCTTGATTTTATATGTTCAGGGAGTGATTCTCAAAAACTAGCCAAAAAAAAAAAAAAACCCTCAAAAAAACAAAAAGCAAAACAACAACACAAGAATAGTTTTCTTTGTAGCTTATAAAAGTTAAGAATTGTCTTTTTCCAAGATGTTTTTGTTGTTGTTGTTATAAATTTCATTGATGAATGTTGTTTAGCGGTGTCCTTAAGATTGTAATGTAGAGTTGTACACCTGGAAATAATGTAATTGGTATCAATTAATGTCACCCCAATTAATTTAACAACAACAACAACCAAAAAAGATTGCACCTTCCTGTGTTTATGTATTACCATGATTTCCCATAGAATATTTTCTACAATAAGCTTTGTTAAAGGCACTGATAAATTCTCTTAGAGGGAAGAGATAAAGAAAGAGAGAATTATGGGAGGAAAAAAGAATGAAGGATAGAAGAGGGCCAGGCAGAGCAAGGCAAGGCAGGGCAGGGCAGGGAAAGGAAGGGCAAGGAAAGGAAGGGCAGGGCAGGGAAGGGCAGGGAAGAGCAGAGAAGGGCAGGGCAGGGCAGAGAAGGGCAGGGCAGAGAAGGGAAGGGTAGGGAAGGGAAGGGAGGAGAAAAAGCAGGTAGGTACACAACAATACAAATCAAGTTATCACATTCTGCAGATCAGCAAGGAACCAATGTAGCCTACATTCTATATCTGAATCTACTTCATA
This sequence comes from Craseonycteris thonglongyai, assembly GCA_004027555.1. NCBI lineage: Eukaryota > Metazoa > Chordata > Mammalia > Chiroptera > Craseonycteridae > Craseonycteris > Craseonycteris thonglongyai. Next base: position 19,712 of record PVKE010028569.1, read on the forward strand.
GTGAACACAGGTGTTCCCAGTACAGTGAATAGGCAAATGTTTTGGGGTGCCATTTACCAAGAGACAATCTTCTGACAGAATATAATACTCAAACATTTACATCATAACATCCATAGTACTGCATTACTCTATCTAATGGCATTTGATGAACACTGTGAATTACTGAAGGGACATATCACAGCAATAATATTAGTATTGTACAAAACAACAACAACAATATCATGTTAAGAAAACATATTTTCCACCTGACTTAAAAATTTGAAAGTTTTATCATAAACCAATTTACAGCTCTGCTTTCATGCATAGATGGTAACCTAAGTTTTGATGGCATTCTGTGATGATTATTGTAAAGGAATAAAAGACGTAGCATGCAAGACTGAATTTAACATTCCAGAAATTAAAAAGTAGTTTCAAATAGAACATTGTCCCTAATCTCAGTAAGCATGCTTGCATTTCAGCAGAATAAAAGAACTGCTTCACCTCAATCAACAAATCAGTTTATTCCCAACTTTCTCAGGTTATAGAATGCTCCTTGGTTTAAGGAAGATGAGGATAGATGCTTCTAAAGGCAGAATCAAGTTTATTTTAAAAATGCAGTATTTTGTGGTTATGAAGGGTATTCTTTTATAATTTCATATAACTTGAATTTGGGTCAAAGTGTGGTGTGCTTCAGAAATGTTTCTAACATAGTGTTGGATGGAAGAATAAATGTTGTTTAATATTTAACAACAGCTCTCACATTCACCAGATATTATTGGAACTATGTTTGACACATAACAAGAAAACTGCAGTATTTAAGATATAATTAAAATGTAAAAGCATAAAAACTATACAAGGATACACCTGAAATCAATTGGAGAAATGGTTTCAGATACAGTATATTCTTTGATCAAAAAAACACATACATATGGCCAACAGATATATGAAAAAATGCTCCACATCACTAGCAATTAGGGAGATGCAAATAAAAACCACAATGAGATATCATCTTACACCTGTTAGAATGGCTATAATCAACAAGACAAGGGATAACAAGTGCTGGAGAGGCTGTGGACAAAAAGGAACCCTCATACACTGCTGGTGGGAATGTAAACTGGT
>PVKE010028570.1:0-20832 GCA_004027555.1 Craseonycteris thonglongyai
GAGCGCTTAACCCACTGAGCCATCCCAGCTTTCCCTGGACACTATAATTCTTATTAAGAAAAAATAGTGTTTGCTTTGGTAGTAGACATACTTATTAAGAAAAAGATACTTTTTTTCTCTGAGAGAAATAAAAATATATGTTATGATCAAGGATTATAAGTCATTTAATAAAAAGGCACAAAAAGTCTCAGCATTTTTGTCTGATAGAAATTCTTCCTTAAAAACATGTTTCACTTTGCCAGAAATGCTATTATTTAATTTCATAACAAGGTTCATAGTTTCAAAATGCATCAAACTCCTACACTACTGGATAGAAACTTCTGAAAACCTGAATACTAATTAGAGACATAACTGTGAAGTTCTACTAAGGAGACTTTTAGATCTTTATAAAACAAACATACTTTTTCAATTGTTTCTTAACAGTAAAATGAAAAAAGACCATAACATAGGCTAATTAGTCAGAAAATATTCTTTTAAGACACAAAGCCATTCATTTCTTAGTAATTCTGTAAGAGGAGCTCAAGAAAGATTAACTTTCAAAGATTTTCTTTTTTCTTTAGAATTACGCGACTTCCTACATTAGCCAAATGCAGCTATTTAAATTTAAGGTAATTAAAATGAAATAAAATGAAAAATTCAGTTCTTCCATTTCACTTGCTATGTGTGGCTGGCTACCAGCTACTGTACTGGAAAATGTAGATACAGAATATTTTATTCATCACAGAAAGTTTCAGGGAATATTTTTGTTTTAGAAGACAGGATTAACTTAAATTCATACTGAAAATATTCAAAAGTTAGCCATGGTATGTCAATATTATTATTATTACTTTTTACAACAACAACACATGCGCATTCCTGAGAAGGTATGTCATTGAAAAGGGGGGGGGGTGTCTCTTTTTCTCTTTAATAGGTGAAAACTACCATAAATAATCCCATTTTCCTTTTAAATACCAAGTTAGAGCCTATAAAACAAAGTAAAAATATTCTTCCCTGAAGTAGTATCAATTCACAAGAAATTTGAACTAAAATATAGTTATAAGACTAAGACTAATATTTTCTCCTCTCTTTGCATTGGTTTATTTTTAACAGTGATAGTTACAAGTGATAAGCTAAAAGGGATTTTCCAAACCAAAAATTCAATTAGTATTTCCTAAGGAACTTTCAACTATTTAATAACTTCATTTGCATGAAACCATGTGCATTCTTCTTACAACCTTACAAGAATGCCTCATCTGTTACCACTCATTGAAGTGGGGTCCACTAACATGACAACAACAAAAAAAACGTATTTGCTTTCCATGAGGCCTTTCTTCGGGGAAACTACCTTAAGAAACAGTAAATCTATTCGTTCAAAGATGTATTTGGTAAATTGATACTATTTAAACAATAAAATAAAAGCTTATGGGTTCCAATTTTGGCTTATAAATCTGAGATCTGAACCAATAGTTTTATATAATCAACCCTTTGGATGGGTGAGAAGGTGACAAGGAAATGTCAGTTTTATCCCAACTCCAGTAGTGTGTATATGCAACAATGCTATCAATGAGAAGCAATGTGGCATGTTTATCATGAGATAATCATACCCCTAGAGGTTTATAAGCACTCAGCTGAACCTTGTGCCTCACAACACACTTGGGGTGTCATTATCTCATGATAACCATACTCCCTGTCAAGACTCATTGCTTAATTAGGGGTTACGAAGGTGATAAGACTAGAAGAGATGAGATGAAGCGTACCTAAGATGAACGATACCTTAATCAACTTAAATCTGGTGGCTGAAGAAATCACAAACAAAACATATACATTGAGTTACACATTGTTTTTAGAGAAATTTGTTAATAATAAATGAGAGGAAACCCAATCTGCATTCACAGATTATTTGAATTGCATTTGCCATGAGACATGATGTTTATGATCAATAATTTAAATTACATTTTGTCATACAGTATGTAAAATGTTTCAGAGATTAATGATAACATGAAATTTAACTCTGACCGAAGATACCCAGTTTATGTATGACAGTGATTCATCATAATCCAAACACAAAATTTAGGTAGTAAGTCTGCAAGGAAGATGATCAATAAGAGCCATGCCACATAAGATTTTAACAAACTAACCTGAAACCAACAAGAAAAAAAATAACGTGATATGCCCCTTCCTATTTTTTTTCCACTAGAACTTTAAATAACACACACACATACATAAACACACAATGTCAATTTCTCTCTCTATCATAGTACTAAATGCTCGAAAAAGCCATGCATGCCTGAATATTTTAGTTATTTTGTTCTATTTTTATAAACAACTGCCATATTTGTAGATGGAATAGAACTCCAAGTATGGGGCACTTGAAGCTGCTTTCCAATCCACCGTGAAACCTCAATTATCTTTATCAAACAACAGTATCTCATCTCAGTCCATTATCAAGATGGAGTCTTATTTTAGCTGGACTGCAGCCCTATCTGTATATCAGGACTGGCTGTAGTGGCACAGTGTGAGTGAAAGGCTGTAAGATAATCAATAATAATCATCAAATTGTGGTCGAAAGGTTGTGAGGATGGAAGTTTTTGATGAAACCTCACTTTTTTTTCTTTGTACTGATGCTAAGGGTTAACCTCTGCAATACCTGATAACTATGACTCAGTTAAAGGAAGCCTTATGTATACTTTAAAGTGGTTCTGAGTGTCCAAAGACACACCGAAATACTCAGGCGTAAGTGGAATACAAACATCAGGCTATCAAAACCGTCAGGTGGGAAGGCTCAAAACCATTGTGACCACAGTTGATGGTAAACTTGGTACTTGACCCCTACTCACAGAATTCAACCTGACAAGCTGTGTGTGTTCCATCCACATAAGTAAGAGTCAGTTCTGAAAGAACAATGTTTGCATAGCAATGGGTCAAAGGCACTCCGCTATTTTTCCCCAGAGGTGAATGAAATGTTGCTGAAGCTTGTACACCTAGATTTGAAAAAGGCCTCTGATGAAGAGTTAGAGGTTTGGGTTTAGCCTCATCACAAGTGTCCTAAAACTTCATGAGGTGTGGCATGCAGAAGCACACAAGATAATTTTCTAATTTAAAAGAACGACACTAATTTGGAGAGATGAGAAGTTGGATGCTTTTCCTGCTTTTTCTGTCATTGGGCTCTATTTATATCAAGTGAGCAAAAACAAAAAGTAAATTACTGATTAATAGTAGAGTCAAATCAGAGACAACTTAGCTGCGTGGGCTTTGTGTAGGCTGTCTCATGAGGCCATGCACGGTTACACTCTGCCCCACATTAACCAAGAGCAGTACTTGTAACAGCTTTATGAAAAAATGCTTATTTTATGACACTTGGATATTTTAAAAAGCATACATTGAGAAAACTATGTATCCCTGAAATCAAACCCACTTACTAAAACTTGATAAAACAAGACACAAAAATTAAACCCACCAACTAACACAAATTATGATTTCAAAATGTTAAAAAATTAAATGGCAAAGCTCATTCATATAAACTGTCCAACTACTAGCATTTCCAGTGGCAAGCTACTAATAATTTGAGCACACTGTCATCAGTGTTATAGCAAATATTTTTGAAATGGACCCTAGGTTCAGGGAATTCATAAAATTGGATACATACTAATAAATAGAAATTAGCTTTATTATAATGCCCCAAATCTGAATTTATTGAAAATAGGTTTGCTAATGACATTTTTGTTTGTTCTGAATAATGAAAACACTCTCAGACAACATCAGTGAAAACAAATGAACAATATTAGCCCAGTTGCAGCTCTTGCTTTGACTTATCTTTTCTATAAAAATGTGTGGATTCTTCTGGCAAGGATAAAGGCACTGCTCTCTCTTGAGCTGTATTTGCCATTCACTAGTAACAGTACTGACAGTGGGTTCAAATGTGTAAAGTAGCTTTAAGAAATGTATATTTTATTCTCTCTGTATCAACAAAACCAAAACCTATTTCTCAGGATCTCTGAGTTCTTTATACACTACATTACACTACAGTATACTACATCAACACTTAGGGTAAAAAGAAATGATTAATGCTGACTATGGACTCCTAACTACATGAGAAACATAAATGAAAGCAATCCAATATTAAAATATGAAACCTCCAATCCAAAACAAAAAGATACATGCTCAAAGAAATCCATTTCCCACTAATTACAGCTTAAATAGAAAAAATTCTTTCACAATAACTAAGAACAAAAGTTTTTAATTTACAGCATCTCTTATAACCTGATGCCCTACCAGAAGTTGAAATATATAATGGAGGACATTTTGAAAACAGCAAAGTACAAGCATGTTAATCAAATATAATGAGAAACTTCAAGAAACCATTTACTGTGCTAAGAAATCATAGTATAATTCTTGTGACATATTTCAAAATTTAGTCTTGAAAATGTATAGTAAAGTAACATGTCATAGAGAATATTATGCAAAGGTAGTATGGCTTTTGTAAGAGAATAAAAATGTAAGAGTGCATGTGGAATCTTGCTATGAAGGTAGCTATTAAAACTACACAAGACAGAATGCTGAAATTGCGACAACACTTTATCCCGCATGCAATAAATGTTCTCCAGAAACATCATGGCATTCTATGGCTGAATCTAAGGCTACTCTTGGAGCTGAGCAGCAGTAAGATAGCATGTTTTATTATGAGTGTCATGGAGACGGTGTGAAAAATCAAGAGCCACAGGCAGTCAGCAGCAATGGGTCAATAATGCTCCCAGAGACACTGTGTAGATAATCAACAGCAAGGCCTGAGGTTCTCCCTGCACTGCACACAGCTGAAGGGCAAATCAATACGGCCGGGGGGAAGGGCACCGCCCTGTTCCACTTCCCACAATAGGGCTGCTCTAGGAAAAACACCCCAAATGGAAATAAGACTAACCAGCAACTAAACTCGAATGTAAGCACAAATTCCCCCTTCACACAGGCTTCCAAAAAATCCAAACAGTTTTCATTACTAAGTCTGGCTAAAAACAAAACCAGATCAAGGGAAAAAAAAAAAATGCTACCTAAATAGGGGCCAGCACAGAATTATTTCAATGTAACCCAAACTTTAGTGAGTAAAATATTCTGTAGCCAGAGGTTTTATTTTCTTATTGTTGGGGTCTCACATTGATACTTCTCAAGCAGATCATGGCAATGTATTTCATTAGAGGAATAAACAAGAACTATACTAAATTTAGGAAATTGTATATTATATTTGAATTATTTTAATTGTTTCCAAAAAAGGCACATAACATTTTAATGTATTCTACTGGTTATGAGGGCAACATTTTGTCGACAGTTTTTGTATCTGACACCTTGTTAAATATATGATGCTAATATTTCACATTTTTCAGTAGAAATTTATGGGTAGGAATATGTTGATTTATTATTTCTCAAGAAAAAGGTGATTCATCACATCCATCATTCTGTTAATCATTAGCTGTTATTTCTAAGTTACTATGTAAAGTCATCTTTCTTGAAACATGAAGAAAATGTGCTGCCAGAAAAGAAGGGTAGTGAAAAACATTTTAAGGTTCATTTATTTTTCCAAACAGATAAAATAACATCTAAAAGCATTAAAATGTGGACTATTCATGAATAAAATACCATAAACATTCCTCCAACATAATGTTAGAGAAGGACTGTAATATATTTCTATTGTTACAATATGAAAAAATCTTAAAAAAGAAAAAAAAGACAATTGTGTAAAATGCCTTGTGAGTGAATTTAGGAGACAAAGCACTGATCTCTTATAGGACTTTAACTGCACTTTAAAACAATGTTATCTATTTGTTCAGCTTATTGATGAAAGGACTTTCTTGTTTCTTTTATTCACCGACAACTATTTATAGGCATCGAGAAAAACAGCACTATATTGTTTAGTAAGGCACTACCATAACAATACTCCAAAATTATAATTATTCTAATTATTCTGGGAACACATGTTTCTTAACTATGAATTCAAAAACAGTTCCTTTGCTGGTGCTTACTATGTTTTACTATTAGGAAGCTGACAGTGAGTGTGTGTGCGAATGTGTGTGTGTGTAATTACTGAAATCTGAAGCAAGTAAATTTAGGCTCCAGTTAGGAGAAAAACTGAGTATGAAATGTACACTCTGCACTCTACATTTATGATTCGTAGGTTGGTACAATATGGTTAAAAGCAGGTTTCCATTTTTGAAAAGTTATATATTTAGTCACCATGACAACAAAATTGAAGTGTCATAGTGAGCCTTAGAAAAACGTATGCCTTTAGAAAAGAAAGTTGGCTTCTTAAAGTAGTTCGAATCTTTATAAATTTTTACTTCATTAAAACGTTAATCTTGTAGAAGCATAGTTAGTGAAAAATATAAACTGTTTTATTTTCAAATAAGATGACTCAAATTTAGGTGCCACTGATGATGGGAAATCTGAAATGAAAAGCAACAACAGCAGTAGTCTTTAAGAAGCAGTTTCCCTATGCGATCTCTTGTCGTTTCACATCTTCTTATTAGAGAAGTTGTGTTGACCTATTTCGTTTTAGACCTTCCACCTGTTTGTCAAATCTGGTTGAGATCAGCCTGCCTAAGTTCTGCTGTTGTTCTGTGACTGAGGACGGTGTGTGACAGGACAGTTGACTGATTCGCATATTTTTCTCTTACTGGCTGAGAAAACTGTCTTGGCAGTGAAACATTCAAAGATTTTAGATGCTTCTTCATTTTCAAAACCAGGGACATTTCCGTATGCTTAAAGCGACCATCTACAAAACCACAGACATTATACATTAGAATGGCTGCTTTTTCCCCACCAAATATGAACTGAAATTAAGGATAATTTAAAATGTACTTCTATGGACATAATATTAGCAGATGAAAAACCCCTCAATTCTAATTGTGTAAAGAGGCTTTGGTGTTTGGTGGGATTTTTGAAGTCCCATAACCACATGATCAATCCAGGTGATTGAAAATCAATGCCAAAGCCAGACAAAGGCTGTTGTAAACAGCTCTCTAGTTGCTGTACAGAAAAGGTGAAAATCAGAGTGAAGCTCTTCCTTCAGTGAGATGGCTAAGCCATAAGAAAGTTGTTTAAGCCTGTGAGGGCACTTGAATTTCCTTGGTGGAAATTCAGAAAAGCAAACTGAACCTACCTCTCCCTGACCCAGAGAAAATGAAGGGCTCTAAAAACCGCTCATTGAAACTGGTACCTCTTTCTTGTTAATAGAAAAGAAGTGCTTTAACCATGATATATATCAAATATAGGTAGAATATGTGTGTGTGTGTGTGTGTGTGTATGAAATGTTTCATCCTTGGCAAAAAAGATACGCTCTTTAATTCTAGAAGTACAAGATTGTTGAGTAAGTGCCTTTAAGAATACTCAGAAGCTGAGTGCTTTTGCAATCCACCAAACTTTAAAATAATTCATATTTTTGAAACCCTGGACAAATGACCCTTATTAAAGTCGGGTATGATGGTACTGCTTTTCACCTTAGCCTGTGATTTTAAAGGTACGTCTTAATGGTCCTTTCATTACTCTCATTATCATAGACCTAATGCCACCTGACTTGTGTTGGCATTAAATTAATAGTAAAATGGTTCAGAACAATAGTGTTAACATGTATCAGTGCACAGACATTACAACATCACACTGGAGGATTTTTGTCATGGCCAATCCAAAGCAGTATCTTTCATATCTATTTTAAACCTTTCTAACTGTGAGATGTTACTTTGGTAAATCATGGGTCAGGTGTTCTACTTCAATGGTCAAGTATTCTGTAGCACATTTAACTATATACATATATACAAAGGCTGTCCAGAAAGTATCCAGCCATGTCACCATTCTCATTCTATTGACAGTGGCTGAATTTTTCCAGACAGAACCTCATATATATCTTAAAAAGCAAAACTCTCTTGATGTCACATTTACGCCAAGCTACTTCTCTTTTCTCTCTCATTTCCCAGTCAAGGTTCTTTGGAGGAATGGTCTGCACAAGTCTGCCTGCCCACCACCTCATTGCTGCCAGTGTCCACCCCCACAACGGCACTGGGACTGCTTTTGGGGAGTCCCTGACGACCTTCTGTTGCCAAGTCTGTTGGAATCCTCTTCCTTTTCATCTTGCTTGATCTTTCAGCAGCATTTCTTCCATTAGACAGTCTCCTGTTTTGATGTGCAAAACAACATAATCTTCTGATTTTCTTCATGCCCTCAAACCATCCCTTCTCATGTTTTTTGCCAGCTACATCTTTTCTACTTCATCGCTCTTTAGGGATTTGTCCCAGCCCCCTTCTCTTCTCACTTGACACTCACCCACTGCCATGGCTCTGAATACATCATGTCACTCATGTCTAAATGTTCATGTCCAAAGCCATGTATGTAGCTACGTATTAGAAAGTTCTACATGAATGTTCACTAGGCATCTCAAAATTAACATAAAAAATTGAGCAATTAATTTTCTGCCACCCCTTAATCCACATATCTGCTCCTGTTCCAATATTTCCCATTTGTTCAGTGTCTCACACCTAACACCGGGGAGTCATCCTCAACACCAGGCCCTCTCAACTACCATACCAAATCCATCACAATTTCAATTTTATCTTCACATGCATCTCACATCGCTCCATTCCACTCTCTCTTCACTGTCCTCAGCCAGTCTGGAACGCTGTCATCTCTAGTGTGGACTACTGCTAACCACAACAGTCTTGTAACTGGTCTTCCATCTCCACCTTTGTCTTCCTTCAATCCATTCCTCACACAGCAGTTAAATCAGATCAAGTCACTTGCTAGAAACCTTAATATTGTTTCCCACTGCATTTACGATAATGTCAAAATCCCTCAACATGACTTCAGGGCCTCTGTGACCCAGCTGTGGCCCATCTCCCCAGTCCTGTCTCCTGTCTGATCTGCTATAAAATTTCCTTGGTGTATAATTTCTTTCAGTCAGTGTATTACTAAGGATGTACTGACACACTAAATGCTTAGTGTTTCCCCCAAATATGGAAGTAGCTCATATCCTAGGAATTTCACTAGATTCACAATTTGGAAAAGGCAGCTAAAAATATTCTTCCAGTTATGCCCCTGGAGGAAGCATTAGTTTCCCCATAATCATTATGTAGAAATATATTATTTCAATAGCGTGTAATGGTATACGGTAAATATTTAATATGTTAAATTAATACAAGCAAATTATTTGAATGAATGTTATATAGCAAGAGAAAAGATTTTATTAATATTATACTCTGAGAGGTACACATATCTGGTGACAAGAGCAATCTTGAATTGTGTGTCATATCTGAATAGTTGGAGAAAACTCCCAATGGAGGACAAAGCTATAAGGGGTTAATGAGATATTGGTGACTTCTGTAAGCACGTTTTCTGTTAGTGATTTTATCTGGTAGCAGCTCTCTTCGGTTGTAATTTGAAAAGTCATTAGATGGTGGAAAGAAAAGGAGGCTATATGTGGTCACAACAGTAGCTGCTTAAAGCTCTGTGGGCGTGGGGGTCGGGGGCTGGCATAATATAACAGAAAAACTCTCAAATGTAATATGAAAATCCAGGAATTCGGGTCTTAGCTCAGGGCAGTGAAAGGAATTTCTGCACAGAAAGGAATGACTAATGCAGTGTTTCAAAGTAAATAGAGAAATATGTAGGCTACAACTGCAAATATTTATAAATAGTTATACATGAAAATCAGTAATGCATAAACAAAATCTTTGTGGAGCGGCTATGATGGGTTTTTCTTTTTTTTTAAAGATTTATTTTATTAATTTTTGACAGAGAGAAACAGAGGCAGAGAGAGACAGAGAGAAGGGGGAGGGCCCAGAGCAGTCTCCATAGTTGACATTAGTTTTCCATATAGTTTCACTCCACAGGCGGGCACAGGGCTGCACAGGGCAGGAACTGGGTCGGGAGCCTCCCGCATAGGTCCCAGCAAGAACTGAACTGGGGGCACACCCCAGTTCAGCATGTGGGTCCGCATGGGCCGGGGCCGGGATTCGATCCTCGGTCCTCAGGGCTTCAAAGCGAACGCTTTACCCGCTGAGCCATCCCAGCTTTCCCGGTTTTTCTCCTCTAAACCTTTCTTTAATGTTGCTATGTGGCCTTTTCAATAGTAACACTCCCTTCCCAAATCAAATTCCATTTAGCCCAAGGCTCTGTTTCAGTCTATATGATTCTAGATCTAATGCAAGGTATTTTTCCTTACATTTAAATTATTTGATTTATAGGCTATGGGAACTTAAAACATTAATTCACAATAATTCACGCATTGCTTGTTCCTCCTATAATGTTATTTTATTTGGTAAACCCAGTGTTTTCCAAGTCCAATCTGCGTAAGAATTACTGGGAGCATCCTATAAAAATGTAGATATCTGGGACTCTGACTCAGAGATTATAATTCAGAAGCTTTACGGTACGAGAAATCAGTTTTCAAATTTCCTATAGATTGGTATATTATCTGGTTTAGAAAGAACAATGCTGAATGACAATGCTTAGGGAATTTATATAAAAGGAACTGCTAGACAGGTAGAAACATCTATGGAAAACGAAACACATATACATCACCACATATAAGAGATATTGACTCTGTGTTATAATTATTTTCCCATGTATGCACTTTGTAGATTTCAAAAGCCCACTCACATCTGTCTATAAACCACCTCATCATTCTGGTCTCACTTTGGATTTTTACAAAAACAAGAATGTTGGACTAAATTATTTCTTTTAGCCTAAAAAAAAAATGTGTATCTGCTATATAGTAAGTACTCAAAAAATGTTTGTTGAATGAATGCATGCATGCATGCATGCATGGCTACCTCTCAAAAACCATGCAGTGTGTTGAGGTGGTGTTAATAGCTTTGCGGTAAACGGCCTTACACCAGTAAACTCAGGCTCAGAGAAGTTACGTAACAAAGTGAGTAATAGGGTCTCAGACTAAACATTATGACTACCTCCTTGCTGATCTTGCGTTCAGCATTCCTGCTGAAATGTGCCACTTAGACTTTGCTGGGAGAATGACGGTCCACTTGTACTTTATGTTCATACCACTACCAGTGAATGACAAACTGCTGTATATGTATAATGGCATGTAAGCTGTTACCTTTTTCTTTAACCTCTGTCTACAGTAGAAGCAGTAATTCCAGAGGCTTGATACACATGTCTACAAGTAATAAATCTGTGTGAGTTATAGCTGTGTCCTTGTAGATTTACAACTATAAGCTTTAATTCATCTCTGACAATGCATTTACATAAATTACAACAACACAGTAACAACGCCATGTGCTGGGATGTTCGCCCAGAGAAATTCAAGAGGCTTAACGGAGCTGGCTTTCTCACTACTGCCACTCTCCACATATACGAGAAAGAAGCATTTAATTTGGTGTGGTGGCCATTATATAGACGTTTCCTTACTCCTGTTATTCCTTTGAAAGTAAACTCTGTTTTTAATACCTTTTCATACATTAATAAATATTCTAAATTAAGAAGTGATTTGGGTGAAGGGCAGAATTGCTTAAATAGTTAAACGTTCAAAGGAATAAATGCAAATTATTTCTAAGCACCTACTGGGTCTTCAAGTGTGGCTGTTCACAGCTCTAGGGCAGTAGAGGAGGTTGGCTGAGCTGGGAGGGAACAGGGACAGTGTAAGATGATGGAAGTCAACCCTTTCCTTCTAGTGCAATGAAGGGAAGGGACCATTGGCCTTGGACAGGGCCTGCCAAGGAATCCAAGCCAGATCTCTGGAGGCATATCCCACATTCTTTCACCCCAGCTCACTGTCTGTGTGGGAATAAACAGGAAAGCTGATACTTTTAAAGTAACTTTATTATTGACCGCCTGAGTTTTTAAATGTTTCCTATTGGTAAGAGTTTTGTTCACAGATCAAGACAAAAAGTTCTCTTTCAAATTCAGGGACTCAAAACTAGACTGACCTTTAAAGATGTTAGTTAACCTGCCACCACCATTGAGTGAGCATGTAAATGTAAAAAACATGGAACTACCTATCTTAAATACATCAGCTCAATTAATCAAGAGGAACTAAAAAATTCTATTTTACAGGCGAGGAAACTGGTTTAAGAGGGCTAGTAACTCATTCAAGTTACAAAAGATCATGAGTATAAGGGCAGTTGGCCAACAACCTCTTTTCCTGTTTATTATATCTTATAACACTCCAGGAGTGACATTACCAAATTCCCTTGGGGAAGCAGATGTTGGTTGCTTTCCTCAGGCCAGTCCCCCATGCTCAAGTAAGGTGACAGCCTTCTGTTATCTCAAGAGTGAATCTCAATTTATCAGTCATGATAAATCCATTCTGTTTGCCAGCAACAGGCGTTTAAAAAATGGGTACGTGATGCAATTTTGGTCAATTGAGACATGAGAACAGGCTTTCTCAGAGAGTGTATCTGCTTCAAAAGCTTCTCCATTTTTTTAACCTCTGGGTGGTACCCTCTGCATAGGGTGCTGGTGCTATGGCAGCCATCCTGCACCCTGAGGCCATCTGGCTCAAGTCAGCTATGTGATGAATACAATGAAACAAAAAGATGGAAAGATGGGGGCCCCTGAGAATACTACAGGGCTGAGCATTTCAACAACTACCTACAGATGTTTTGATTCAGGAAATAGTAAATTATTTAATTTACAGTCTCTTTGGTAGCTCCCTTTTCTCTGTAGATAAAACATCCTTACTCTTAAGTCTTTTCAACAATCCCACAATTATTTTTAAAATTCTTCTCTATGCCTAAAGTCAATCTTTCCTTTTACATGTATGTCTTCCCTACTAGTTCATACATAGTCCACCCTTTTTTTTTCAGAAAATGTTGCTTTTACCTTTTCATTATGGTATCAATTTATGTTTTAATTTAGTGGAGTTAATTAAGCTATGCTAATTGTGCTTGTCAATGTGAATATGTAGTTGAATTAAACACATACAATTTTAAAATAAGAATGGGAAGACAGCTTTAGAAAGACATGTACATAAACATAATCATGAGATTAGGTGTAAATGAGGCAACTAAAAAACCGGGAAAAGCATAAAAATCAGGTATTATACTCTGAGACTGCTTTATAAATACTTTTAACTTTTACAAAAAAATAATCGGAAGCTGATGGGGTTTAGAAAGGAAAATGGGGAAAGCTGGGATGGCTCAGTGGGTTAAGCGCTCGCTTTGAAGCCCCGAGGACTGAGGATTGAATCCCAGCTCCAGCCCAGGTGAACCCACATGCTGAACTGGGGTGTGCCTCCCGAATGCGGTGAGGCCCCCAGTTCAGTTAAAAAAAAAAAAAAAAAAAAAAAAAGAAGTTAGGCAATCATAACCATATTATACACCAATTCATTTTTGGGGAAGCCGGGATGGCTCAGTGGGTTAAGCGCTCACTTTGCAGTGCTGGGGACCGAGGATCAAATCCTGGCTCCGGTCCGTGCGGAACCATATGCTGAACTGGGGAGTTCCCCCAGTTCAGTTTTCTCTCTGTCTCTGTCTCTGTATATCTCTCTCTCTCTGTCAAAAAATTAATAAATAAATAAACTTCAAGAAAGGAAAATGTTCTAAAACTAATCAATGGAAAGAAAAGGCCTTGGTCCCACACCAAGAAATGGGAAGTTAAGCCCTTAAGCATTATACAATTCCACACGTGAGCAATATTTTTTATTAACTGAACAACTTTGGGGGCTGACTGCCAGGTCCAAGGGCTTTTAGGGCACCCATGTACCTGCCCCTCGCCCACTAGAAGTGAGCTTCATCAGAAGCTCTTTTTACAATTTTACCATAGGAGCTACCAAATTTTGGGAATAAGCTCTTTTAATTACCATCAATATCTCTTTAGGATTTATCACGAACTATAGACTCATGCCCTTATTATGTGTTTTAGAGTGCTTAGGATTCATATTTATTGAATGACTACTATATGTCAGGTCTTGTTCTAAAGTACCTTATATATCTGAGGTGTTTAACCTTTTGGCTTCCCTGGGCCACACTGGAAGAATTGTCTTGGGCCACACAGAAAATATATTAATACTAATGATAGCCGATGAGCTAAAACAAAAAAACAAAACAAAAATAGAATAAAATAAATCTCATAATGTTTTAATAAAGTTTACAAAGTTGTGTTGGGCCACATTCAACACTCTCCTGGTCCGCATGTGGTCCATGGGATCAACAAGCTTGTTATATTAATATATGTATCAAGAGTAGGTATAAAAAAATATAAGGCAGTGAATTCAGCATGAATTCAATGTACTGACTCTCTTACCTAATATTTTCTAAATTTATGGGCTAAATATATGTGAAATATATATATTTAGACATTTATACTTTCATTTTTTATGTGTTTAGAGGTAAAAAGTGAATAGCTGGGAAGAAAGCTAAATGGCATTGAGAAATGTGGATAAAATACAATCTTTGAGAACCATCATAAATTTTAGTCTACCTACTGCTTTTGGAAGGATGTTGAAATGCTTGTAACGACTGTTGTGTGTGTAAATGGCAGAACACTCTGCTTCACCTATTTTCAACTACACGTATTATCAAGAATTTAATTTCTCTTTTTTTTGTGCAAAAATCTTGAATACTGCCATTCAAGGTACAACACAAATATAAGAACTACTCACTGAGCAATGGAATAAGAAAGAAAAAAACAACAGAAAATCACTCTGCTACATAGTCAGTTAAAAATATTTAATTTTTTAAAAACTTTCAGAATAAATGATGTTCCAATTTCAAGCACTGCTCCAGATAGGCTTCTCTTTCTAGAGCTTCTTCCCTAAATAGCATTTCACTGTTAAAGTGGGAAGGTTGTTAGGTAATTCTTCAACATGATGTCAGGAAGCTATTGTCTTCCCCCACCATTCATCTTATTATCACCCCTGATGCCATATTTCTGGCTGTTGCTTCCGAATGTCATAGGAAGCACCTGCCATAAAACCTGCTGCTAAAAAGAGCAGGAAGAAAATACCTAAAATGTCACTGTCTGACTAAGTACTGTAGTCAATTCTCACTGCAATTTTTGCAATCATCACATAAGTGCCCTTGATGTATAAGCGTTATAGAATTCTGCTCAGTGAAAACTGGGCTCGAAGCTTTAAAACTCTGCCTTAAAGAAACATCAATCTTACTGTCCACCTGTTCCCTACGGTGCGCCGCTCATCCTAACGAGAAGTAAAATCTTTGTTATTTTTAGAGAGAAGAACACATTGTTTTCTGAATTTCTATTCATCTAGGTGTGTTTGCTGACATTTCTGTTGAGTCCTAAATATTATTAGCCATTTCAATATGGAGTAGCTTTAGAGTGCTTGCTGGAATTAAATGTATTATAGAAAACTACACTGGTTTGTGATCATTAGAATGCTTCAAATCCCAGGATGAAAACATTTTTGTATCTTGCCAAGCTCCCCTTTTCCTAAAAACATTATTTATAGAAAACGCCAGCATTCAGTTATTTCTTTAATGCTTTACTAACACTATGTGACTTTATTTACAAAAATCTATGTTACGGGCTTAGCATTTACTAAGTTGCAGATAAAAGGTGTCTCTACTTATTTATTGAGATAAATTTCTCACATAAGATTTGTGGAATTTCCAGTAATGCTAATTTGAAAGTCGCTGTAACCTGAACCATTCACACATATTGGGAAAACATCCTCTTAGCTTGTGATAAGCATGCTTCCCCTATGTTTTCTTAGTTCCCTGGGCTTTGCAGATGTTGCACCTTCTGTCTGGAATAAGATCCCTTCCCCTTTGCCTAACTCCTAATTGTTAGTGGCTCAGGTCAGATGTCCTCTCCTTTAGAAAGACCTTCCCAACCATTCTCCCTAGACTCCTAAACAAACCTGGGTTAGTGTCCTCCTGTGTTCTCCCATAGCTCTGTAGACTCTGATACTGATAATAAATTCCTTGCGGGTAGAAACAGTTCATATTTCTTTTTTTGCTCTCTTGCATATAATATCGCGTAGCACAACAAGAGCCATCAAATTTTTAACAATATTTTTTTTATAAACAAAATGAGTGATAATTGATGAATCAATTAATGAACACTATTATCTAAGCTGACAAGTATAGGAGGTAAAACGGACCAACTGTGGGGTTTAATTGTTTTCTGAGAGCAATTGTGGTTCAAGAGTCATTCTGTTAGTCACAGAAAAATTAAGAAGGGTATGAAGACACCAATGCCCATGAACCATGGAAACGTAACTTCAGAACATTCTGGGTGAACAAATGTGCAAATCTGTTACCTAGCACTATAAATCCAGAAATTTATTACAAAAATTTCAGATAGTCATAAAAGTTATACAAATAAGGCTATTCAGTGTAGTGCTATTTACAGTGAGAAAGTGAGAGGACTTAAATGTTAATGGATAGAGGATGGATGAATGCATTCTCCTATGTTTGTGTATTGGACTATTATGTAGTCAAACAGATTCAAATAGCCCTTCAAACTTAATGTCCAATATGCAAATCATGCCCTTCATCCCTACTCCTAGACTGCTTTTCTCCCGGTCATTTATGGCCACAATCCATCTACTTGCTCACGAATAAAACATATGACTCACCCTTAAATTCTTCTCTTTCTTTCACTGCTGCCTGCCTCTTAAAATCCCTACACCCTGCACCCTACATGTGAACAGCCATCAAGACCTGTTGGCTCTACCAAACCATATCCTTTATCAGTCTACTTTTCTCCATCTGTACTGCAACAACGAAAGCTCCCCATAGGGCAGCAAGTCCAATTCTCCAAATTTGCAGTTGAGGAAACATGGAAATGCGGGAAGAGGAGCTGACAGGAAAGCAATGAGGCCGTCTTCCTCCTAGCCCATGTTTGCTTTCAGGTAGGTGTGGTTTTCCTAATTTTCTCATTAGCTTACTTAGATGCTTGGCAGATGCCTGAATAGAACAATATGACCGGCCCAGACAGTGAAGTCTTGTTGGCTGAAAAATGAAGGTAAGCCAGGCTGGACAATCCTGGCATAAATCAGGATTTAAAGACTGGTGGAAATGGATTTGGACAGAGTTCATGGTTGCTTTCACTCAAATACCACTGAATCAACAAAGAAGCAGGACAGAGAATATTTGGGAGATGGAGGGGAAAGTACCCTGCGGCCTCCTTGTTTCCTCATGAAGGTGTATATGAAGGCCAACACACCCATCCCACAGGGAGTAAGGGATCTGTGAGGCCAGAGAGGCACAGACTTCAGGCCCGCTGCTTCTTATAGCTTTAAGCGGAGTGAGGGGGCACACATCAGCATTCCAGAATTTACCTCCTGCTCTGCAAGGGATTCGGGCTAGAACCGCATTGCCACAGTTCTATACATACAATCAATCTTCGCTTCTATGTTTTCCTTCATTATCTGGCCTAGGGCAGGTCATGGTCCACTACAGAAATATATCTTTCATGACTCATAAGAAAGAGGCTCTCTGTATTATTTCTGAACAGACATCCCATCATCCCTTATAAAGAAACAACATTTTGATGAGGTGCTTCTAACATACCAAAATACAACTATACCTAAATAATAAATATATTTTTGAAATAATTAAGAAACATTTTGTTTCCATTTACTATGTTATATTATATTTATTATATTTTTTACTCCAAAGAGTCAGGGTGTTTTATTTGATCCACGTGTATAATATTTTGGATTTACTATGCACCAGACCCGAGAAAATATCAGGTTTTACAAATGAGTTCTTTTTAGGAACTTATTAAAATTTTTCTATAAAGTTTAAAAAAATTTTTAAGATTTAGGTAAGACAGTGGCCATATTTTCTTCCTCTCATATGTCACTGCCGTTTTTGTAGTACTATGTCAAAAGTAAGAAAATAGGGGAAGCCGGGATGGCTCAGTGGGTTAAGCGCTCACTTTGCAGCACCAGGGACCGCGGATCGAATCCCGGCCCCGGCCCCGGCCCGTGTGGAACCATATGCTGAACTGGGAGCTCCCCCAGTTCAGTTCTCTCTCTGCCTCTGTCTCTGTATCTCTCTCTCTCTCTCTCTGTCAGAAATAAAAATAAATAAAAATATATTAAATAAATAAATAAATAAATAAAAAAGTAAGAAAATAATTGCCTAGATTTACTAAAGTGAATCAGATACCTCCAAGTGACAGAGCACAAACCTCATAAGGAAAACCAGCTACCAGAAGCCTAAGAGAATCCTGCACAGAGCCAGCTGTTATTACAAAGAATACGTTCAGAAAGGAATGGAAAACCAGGGACATGTAATACCAAGTCTGCCAAACCAAAGGCAAATATTGCTGGAGGGAGGATTTTCATTGCTGGTTTAACCAAACATGTACCTGTAGCTCTAAGGATTCACAGAACTTAATTAGCCTGCTTATCAAGAACACTGCCTACCAACAAAATGTATAAGCACTTCATGGGGGAGTTCCTTTTTTTTTTAATTAAGCAAAGCTGGAGTTAGGTATCTTTCTCAATTGCTGGCAGTTGCCAAGTAAAAATGCAGTCAGCAGCACAGCTGGATTCTAACTATTGAACTACATCAAAGTTTCTGATTTCCATAATCAGTAGAGACTCAGTTGAACACCACAGGCAAGAGCTGCCCTTAGAAAGGAGAGCTACACATGGCCTAAGGCAGGGCTGCTTCACTATTCCACCCCGAGCTCCTGAAGGAGTGTGCGTCTGGAGTCCATAAACATCCTCATGTCTCAGGTTTTATCTTTAAAATTCTCTAAAATTAATGTAATTTAATTGCAATGTAATGTACTCATAGTTCCAAGTTCATTTTAATATAATAATAACAACCAACATTTACTGAATATTAACTACTTGGCAAGCTCTGTGCTAAGAATTTTACATAAATGATTTTATGTACATCTCACAATAACAGGCACTATTTCCTCACCATCTTACAGTGAGGAAACATCAGCTCAGAGAAAGCAAGGAACTTTCTCAAGGTTATAAAATAAATTAAGTGGTAGAGATGGAATTCAAGCAACACAAGTTTCTAATTATTCTTCTCCAACACACTACACTATATTGTTGTAAATCACTTTTCAGTTACATTAGCTATCTCTTCCTCCTCAGCTATCTAAGTCGGGAATTAGCAAACTTTTCTGTAAAGGGCCACAGAGTAAATACGGGTATTTGAGCCTTTGGGGCCCATATCTGGTCTTTGCCAGCAACAACTCAATTCTGCTGTTGTAGTGTGAGTCCAGCTGTAGCCAATCCTTAAATGAATGAGCGGGGCTATATTCCAGTAAAATGCTAATTATTAGCAAAGGTGGCAGGCAGATTTGGGCAATAGTTTGTGAACTATTGACATAAGTAAAATCCATGTTTCAGACACATCTGCATATTTATCCTGTGGCTTTGCATAATCCTGTTTGAGAAGAACAGATGGAAAATAAACTGATTTTAAAAAGAGAGAAGCTAATGCCAAAACATAAGGGAAAGAGGTTTAATTTCTTCTCTTCTATTCCCGACCAACCAATCTAATAACAACAAGGGACCTAAATGAGCTCCCTCCCATCCCTCAGTCAAGAGTTCTCTGCCCACACTGGGCCCAGGGGTATCCTCAGCCTTGGGCATCCTGGCCCGGCCACAGCTGATGTTCCTGGCAGTGAGACTCTCCATTTAGGTGGTTATGCCTCATCTTCTCACCTGGCTGGAACCCTACCCACTAGAATCCAGCGAATTTACCTTCTATTTTTTTAAATGCCAGATCTCTTACGTTTTTGCTCCTGCTAAAATAAATGCCCCACTCTGTTAACTGAGTCCAACAGCTAATGCAAGAAATGCTTTAATGCATTTCTTGTTCAAAATCCCTAGTTCCTTGATTCACATCTAAAACATCATTTCTAAAAATGCCAACTCTACTTGTGTATTTTAACTGTTGCCTCACTTATTTCAAGTACTACAACACTGATACCAAGAGAATTGAGAATCATTGTCACTTAAGAGCTCACTGTCACTGGACTTAACTGGTAACTGGCAAAAGTGGTTAAGATTGATTTTAGAGATTTAGCTTGATTTCCATCTTCTAAATAATGAGAGAAAAGGGTAACCTTCAGTTTCATACAGAACTGGAAGTTAAAAGTTATTCAATCATATCACACTAATGATACCTTCTGATATCAAAATCCAGAAACTGAGGGAGAGAAAAATTAGGGGGATACTAAAACATCTAAATGTTAATAAAATGATATACAGAAAACAAAATGGAATATAAATGACATTACAAATTCCTGTTAGGAAAGAATGTTTCTGATTAATAAGTGTATCTCAAGTAATTTAACTAAAAAGAATAAGATATTTAAATTATTGGTTTTTTGCTTGTTACCAAGATCTTCACTGAGACCACTTAGGCAGAAGAAGTCTGGCACTTCCTCACTCTTAGTTGCTGTTCCGCTTTCACTCCTTGGGTAACTGTGCTACGTTCACAGAGCTTCACTTTTCTCTCTGCTGGTGGCAATGGGGTCTTGTCCAATAACAAAGTATCCTCTCTATGATTTCCACACTGAGATTTTAATGAAGCTCAAAAAGGTTCCCTTGTTCTATTCTTTTTTTTGTCTTTACCGTGTAGATGGTTGTGGTTTATTTATCTCAAGTTTGCTAGTAAAAATATATTCCATACTACTCAGCTATAAGAAATGATGAAATACAGTCATTTGTGACAACATGGATGGACCTACAGACCATCTTATTAAGCGAAATAAGTCAGACTGAAAGAATCAGGAAACATATGACCTCACTTATAGGTGGAATATAAAACTGAAAGCAAAGACACAGAGACCTATGGACACACTCAATAGCTTGGTGATTGCCTGAGGGAAGGGGTGGAGGTGGGAGGGAGAGAGGGAGGGGAGGTGGGAGAGGGCACCAGCATTATGGACACACTGAATGGTTTGGTGGTTACC
>PVKE010028571.1:0-20831 GCA_004027555.1 Craseonycteris thonglongyai
TGCACTATTCCAAGGGCTAAAGTTCAGTCTGTCAATGTTCTCTGTAACCTTGAACTCCACAGGATGCACTTATTTATTTATTTTTTTAGTGTTAAATGTAATTTATTGAACACAAATTTTTTTTTATTGTTTTTGACAGAGAGAGAGAGAGAGAGAGAAAGAGAGAGAGATACAGAGACAGAGAGAGAACTGAACTGGGAGAATTCCCCAGTTCAGCATATGGGTCCACACAGGCCAGGGCCAGGGCCAGGATTCGATCCTCGGTCCCCGGCACTGCAAAATGAGCATTTAACCCACTGAACCATCCCGGCTTTCCCAGAACACAAATTTTAAGAACAACTGATAGTATATTCCATGTGTCAACTATATAGAAATATTCATATTTCTCTGAGCAAGCCATATTCTCTATGCATTCACACATCCACTGAGTGGGATCTTTCCTTTACCATAAATTTCCTCTTTCCCTTTATATGCCTCAGAAGCTTCTAACAATTTTTGTATTAAATGTTCCCTATATGAAGCAATCCCTATACTCATGGTAATTTCTGCATGACTCTTTTGTAGTTTTTTTTTGTTGTTGTTAAATTTAATGGGGTGACATTGATTGGTAACAATTAGACAGTTTCCAGATGTACAAGTCCACATAGGATGCACTTATTGATGAGAAAACTCAACTAGGACTAATGCTGTTGCCAGGGAAACTTTTTTTAAAATTTCTTTCTTTGTTTTCAAACATTGCTCAGTCAAACCTTCCTGTCCTTTGGCTCTGAGCGTATAGAGCCCTGCATGGAAAATGCGGAAGTAGTACATGGTCTCTTCTAGAAATCAAAAGTCAGAGAGGCCATGTGCAGCCCTTAAATAAAGGAAAACAAGGTTGGGATGATTTGAGCATTTTGGGCAAGTTATTTAACCTCCCTGAGATTCTTTGCTTAGCTTTAAATTGGGATTTTATTTTATTTTTTTAAAGGAAGGAGGGGTATGATGGTAATAACAGTGCCCACCTCATTTGGTTATTATTGTGAGATAACTGTTGGGTGTATTGCCTGCCATATAGTATATTCTGGAAAAATACCTGTTTTCTTCCCTCTTATGCAACTTCGGAGGTTGCAAAGGTATAAGAGTCTTCCCTAGTCTTTACACAGTACTGGGGCGGGGCGGGGGGGACCTGGCAGAGATTGGAAGCGTTAAGCAGACCACCAGACCCTTCACTCAGGGCCTGATTTAGTGCCCCCAACAACTAAAAAGCCCATCTTCTTTCTGGCTGCTTTTGGTTTTTTGAAACAAGCAAAGTCAAAGAATAATTTGTGCTATTTAAAAAACAAAAGTATGACATGTTTTATGATGTGGTTCACTCTGTTTTGATGCAGAGAAGGTCTTTCAACCTGTGTCCCATTTTCTGAAAACAACGATATGTAGAACAATGATAATTAAAGACTTCCCAGGACTCTTCTGGGAACTCTGATTTCACATGTTTCGTTGTGTTGTTAGACTCCTTTCCTCCTGTTCTCCTCATCAAAATTACTGGATGTTCCAATATTGTATTAATCCCAAAAGAGAGAGCCTCTCATACTTGTAAGTGGTACCAAAAAAGTTCTCTCTAGGTCTCTGGGAAGTATAGTAACTGTCCTTACACAGGGTAAAACTTACAAATGGGATCTTGAAAAGGAGTCCTGTATTGCTTCTACAATAGCCTGGTCAGTTGATAGCTAAATCACCTAGGATACGCACAAAGCTAGAAGAGGGCATCTTGGTGTTCCTTCCTGGTTCTTGGCAATATTCCTTTGAAGAGATGTCTTTCTGTGCTGGTGTCGCTGCTTTGGCGTGGAACCCAGTTGCTCTCTCTTCCCTCCATGTCAGGTATCAGCAGCTGGAGGAGGCGTCCGCCAGCCTCCGGGAGCGGATCAGACACCTGGATGACATGGTGCACTGCCAGCAGAAGAAAGTCAAGCAGATGGTTGAGGAGGTGAGCCCTTGGGAAAGGCCTTGGGCCCAGGAGTGTTTCCTGTGCTGGGGACATTTCAGCCCCAAGCCGAGCTGACTCAGCTCGGTTTTCTGTGGCTCACCATGAACTTGTTCAGGCCACTGCCATCTTGACTCAGAGGAGAATTTCCTCATTGTCCCCATGGTGATTATCTCTCTAGAAGAGGGCCTTCCCCAGATCAAAGGGTTACAGTTAAGAGAGCGGTGGCGTGCAGTTCATCAGTGCACCCACTTTCAGAGGACAGCGATACCCAACATGGGTGTCTATAGCTCAGGGACAAGATCAGCCCTGTTCTCTGTACTCTCCCTCTGTCTGCCTCTCCCCTGGCTACCACTCTTGTCCTTTCTTCATTCCTGGGTGTGCCTCAGTCACTCCCTTTTCCTGTCTGTTCCTCTTTCTTCTCTATTCTTTCCTCATTCTCTGCTCCCACCCCTTCTTCTTTATCTTTTCTCTTTCCCACTACACTTTCTCTCCTTAACTGTTGATGTGTTAACAGTTATAGGTTTACTATAATATATGCTAGACATAGTTTATTATTCTGTTTTTCTACATGAAAAAAAAGACAGGTAAGTTGAACATTTATATTTCTCTAAGACAAAAAACAAACAAACTCTTTTAACTGTGTTAATATAGTCTGTCTCTCCTTGTTATGATACTTGATAGAAGAAAATTCATGCTGCGGTAAAGCTAATCACATATTATTGTAGTTTTTTCTTGTGTAGTTAAAAAATTAGATGGAAAAAAGAGCAGTTATTATTAACAGGTTATAAGAATTCCCTAGAGGTGTAAGTCCCTAACTTGCAAAGAAAAGAAAATGGTTCAATTGAATTAAACATTTGACCAGCAGTGGAAAAGTTAAAAAAAAATTTCTTATATTAAGCACTGTTCTAAAAAGTTACCTCTTTTATTAATGAATTGCTAAAATTAAAAGTATCTCTACTTCTAATAAATAATTCACACAAATGACAGAAAAATAGATATATTTAAAAATATATCTCTTTGATTTATCTATAAATTGTTGGAGATAATTAGTGGAATGGGGTTAAAGTTAGGAAATTGTGAGGATGGAGAGGAATAATTTTTTTTTCTTGCAAGTAGGATAAAAATATACATTAGATAAATGTATCTGCTTCCCAAACAAGAAATCCGGTCTCATGGTGTTGAATCCTCTGAGTCTTATATTGGCTCATATGCAAGTCTCAGGGAGCAGTGGAATAAAAGAACAAGGAACAGATGTTCAAAGGAGGGACCCATGGCCACACCCCTGTCACAGTTTCCTTGCACACCTGGGCAAGAGCACTGCCCATTGTCCACCCTAGCTAGCTGTCAGGAGAGTGTGTTTCCCAGAAAAAGCACCACTTTGTCACAGTTAGCCATGTGACACCATGGCTGTCAGGGCATAGATCTTTGCTACTGAATTTCGCACGCATGAAGTCTGGGGCTGGGCTCTCTGCATTTCTCCTATGCGGTTCCTTGACTGTGGTGCAGTGCATTTCTCCCACCTCACCACAGGGTGGTGGTCTGTACTGTTTTTGCATCGAATATTAGAGAACCAGTGAACAAAACCAGTGAACAGAACTGGTTGGCTTCTGATTCATTATTAACTGTAGGAATTTATGATTGGTATCAAAATCAGAAATACTTAAAAAAATTTTTTTTGACAGATATAAATAGAGAGAGATAGAGACAGAGAAGTGAGAGGGCCCAGAGCAATCTCCATAGTTGTATGTTATTAGTTTTTGATATAGTTGCACTCCACAGGTGGGCGCTGGGCTGCGCACAAGGCAGGAACCTGCCTGGGGGCCTCCTGTGTGGGAGGCCTGCCCCCGAGGGGTTCTCCTACATGGGAAGCAAGCCTGGGGCGGGAGCCGGACTGAGAGCTCCCATGGGAAGTTCCTACCAGTGAGAACTGAACTGTGGACACAGCCCAGTTTAGCATGTGGGTCCGCATGGGCTGGGGCTGGGATTCAATCCTTGGACCCTGGGGCTGCAAGACGAGTGCTCAACCTGCTGAACCATCCTGGCATCTCCAGAGATAGTTTTTAAAAAGATACTTCCAAAGACTTTTAAGATTCTCTGCTTTCTTAACTTGTGTAATGGACAAACCAATTTGAAGTGAATGGGAAATATCTATATGTAAAAATAGGGAAGCATATAAATATCGCTGTCCATACCTTGCTTTTCTACCTGTGATTTAATGTCTCCCAAATAAGCTTCTCTAAGTCCTGATGGTGTGGTCTGGAAGACCCAGTCATTGGAATGAAGTCACAGGCTCAATTCTAGGATGACACTATCAGAGGAAGCAACACCCAGGGGCCCCACTGGGTTTTAACAGTGGCTGGAGAATTAAAGAGAGACTTTTTATTCTAAATTTAAACAACTGTGTAAATTAGGTATTAAGAAGTAATGTGTTGGGGAAGCCGGGATGGCTCAGTGGGTTAGGCGCTCACTTTGCAGCACCGGGGACCGGGGATCGAATCCTGGCCCCGGCCTGTGCGGAACCATATGCTGAACTGGGGAGTGCCCCCAGTTCAGTTCTCTCTCTGTCTCTGTATCTCTCTCTCTCTCTGTCAAAAAACAATAAAAAAAAAAAAGAAGAAGTAATGTGTTTGTCTCATACACCATGTTAACTTATACAACAAAAAGATGGCTAAAATCTCAATTGCTTTAGCCTTATGTGATTCCTTTTCTTTTTTTTTTTAATTAAGAAACATGGAAAAGGGATATTGACAAATAAGCACATTCAGAAGAGCTGAATCAGGTTGGAGTTGAGAAGTCTAGGAATTCAAGAAATAGTTGACAGGTGTGTGGAAGAGATAACCAAGGAGAGATGTGAGAGCTAAATTCGCATCATAGAAAACTGTCATCAAGAAGAGGGAATATATATATATTTTAAAGATTTATTTTTATTGTTTTTGACAGAGAGAGAGAGAGACAGAGAGAGAGAGAGATACAGAGACAGAGAGAAGTGGGGGCAGAGCAGTCTCCATAGTTGCACATCATTGGTTTTTCCACATAAGTTTCATTCCATACGTGGGCGCAGGGCTGCACAGGGCAGGAACTGGGCCGGGGTCTCGCCCCAGCGAGAACTGAACTGGGGGCACTCCCCAGTTCAGCATATAAGTCCTCACGGGCCAGGGCCGGGATTCAATCCTCGGTCCCCGGGGCTGCAAAGTGAGCACTTAACCCACGGAGCCATCTGCCTTCCCCAGGAATGTATTTTTGCTATGCATTGCAATGCAAGGCCAGGCTGGAACCACTGGGTGGCACCTGTGAAAAGGCAAATTTCAGCTCTTTATTTAACCTAAAGAAAACAGTTCTAATATTGGCTGCCCTGGGAAGGTATTTAGCCCTTTACCAAGACTAAACGTTTCTTATGAGGTAAGAAGTTGAGATAGAAGCTCTTTATACATAAAGAAATCTCTATCGTTTCCTACGCTATGCTGTGCCTGTTGTGATGATCTCAGCATTATCATTACTTTGCATAATGAACAAATTTAACAACATTATAATAAATCACTTCAGGACACTTGGGTCAAATTTTGGAAAATCCCAACTACTGAATTATTTACTTGTAGGATCTTGAACTCTGGCTTTGGAAGTATGTGTTCATCTGTGACTTCCAGCTTGCCCAGATGCTAAGACAAATTTGACCTAGAAATAGAAGCAGCCTTTACATGTAGCAAATGTTAGGAATAGTTTTCCTTCCCTCATGTGAAGTGTGAAAGCTTGTTGATGTGATAGCATCACATTCACCAGGGGTGGAAATTCATTGGTGTCATTTTAGTCATAATGTCTATGGATAAACTCAGTTTATTAAAATGATGGGCTTCTTTTTTTAGCTCCAAACATTCAGGTATTATTACTGAGGTTCTTTGAATTCCTAAATGTTAGGCAGTATGTTTCCTTTCACCTCAATAGAATGTAGTTTCTTAATAAAAAATAATATAATAAGTAAGAAGTAACCAGCTCAGGTTTTGCCATCCTTAGCCTAATAATGACTTGAGTTTCATTGTGTGGGACAGTAGATGTCAGCAAGGATTTGTGTATGCGGAAAGGGAGCGAGATGGGCCTTTTTGAAATGAAGGATTAATATGTATCTTATGGGGTCAAGTTCTTTGAAAAAAGACAACGCAAGTCTTATGTGAAATGTGGGACCAACTACCCCCACGTAGCTAGATCTTTGTACTAAGGTAAATCTCTATTTCTGGTGGATGCCACGGAGTGGCTGTCTCCCTCTCATCACTAGCTTTTCCAGTAGGTTCTGGCTCTGACAAAAACAAAAACAAAGAACAAAGCCCTATTTTAGCTCCTTTTGACTTTAAAGGGTTTTCCAGAACATGTAGAGGACTGAAAATAATAGCACTGTGGGTAAATGCACTCCTCCATCTCCTCACCGGATGTCTCCCAGCACTTCCCCCGTGGAGGGCTGGGGACACAGCAGGCCCCAGAGCAGAAGTGGTCCTGTGCTCATGGATCTTGCTCTCTGGTGTTACCTGCGTTCCAGGGCCTTGGCTTGTGCTTCATGCTTCTGTTGGGATTAGGTCCTTGGCCTCCAATCAGGCTGCATTCTTTAGTTTGCCATCAAAAGAATCAGGCATCAGGTAGGAGCAAAAGGCTGGGAGGAGCCTGAGGCCAGAGTGGTGAACACCTTGCCACATCTTCAAGTGTTATTTCTTCAGTTAGCAGGGCCATTCACACCTCTTCACTGCGTTTACCAAGGCCCAGTCCCCTGCCAAACCAAAGCAGCTTTTCTGCCAAGGGGGAGATCGTGGGAGGAAAAAGAAAATTCTTATTTGCCCTCCAGAAGGGCGGATTTACATTTTTGCCTATGGGCAGTGGTGGTATTTAGCTGAATAAATAGTAATGTAATAAACAGCGTCTTTACCTCTTCTCACATCAACCACAGATTTCCATTCATTTGATCATTTCCGTCTTCTAATTTCCCATTGCATTTGTGATGGGTGAAATGTTTTTTCCAACAGAAAGGGTCTGCAGAGGTTTCCTTTCTGTTTCAGAGCAGCCATCCTTTAGAATTTGCTTTTGTAGAAAGCAATTGCATCCCTCAACCCCCTTCTACAATTTATATTATTTAATGAGTGCAAAGGTGCAAGGAATTGATTTTCTTATCAGTTCTTCTCTGTGTAGGCGTGCAGCAGAACCACTAGGAAGTTTTAAAAATGTCAGAACCTGGCTTATGGGGGTAGGAGGAAGGGTCTGGGTACTGGGGCTTTTGTGGTTGATATTTTAAGCTCCACATGATTCTATGCAGCTGGGACTGAGAACTGCTGCTCTGGATTATTAGATCAATGGCATGAGTCTCCTCCATGTTGGGTTTTTGTGTCCTTCCTGTATTCAGCTAGCCTCCCTTTGGAAGTGCGATGCCTGAGGTGGGATGCTGGTAGTAAACTTGGAGTAGAAAGGCTCAAGGGAAGACAGCCAGGGAGGCCAGTCTGCAGGGACCAGGAGCACTGAGGTGGGAGAGAAGGGCCTGTCACAGGATCTAGCACTTCTTAAAAGTCGCATCCATACTGCTCACCCTTCATAGCTATGCTGGCTTGTGGTGTCCAGACAAAAACTTCCCAGAGGCCAGCCATGCCCATCTAGAGAGGAGTTAGCAAGGCAGATTAGCCACACTTGTTCAGCAGATCATAGAGATGTAAAGGGATGGAATCCAGGCCAGTGGAAGCTGAGAACCCACCACTAACAAAGAGACCAAAAGTGCTTCTCAGGGGTCCTCTTCCCACAGTGTGTGCATGTGTGTGTGTGTCTGGCTTCACCCTGGTTTAAATGACCCACTTCTGTCTACACAGAAAGCCTTACACATGGTCACACTCTCCTTCCTTAGAAAAAGAAGAACACAATACCTTGTTGACATAATAATACTAACAATGACCACTTCTCAAGTGCAAGACAAAGCAGAACATTCTTGCAATTTTTAAGAAATTATTTGAGAAGTATTTAATTATCGTCCCTTAAATTTGTAAAGAATGATTTTCTTGTTATAATGTGACAGTGTTTGGGGACGCAAACTAGATCAGGGAGAAGAGATGATGAGGAATTCTTCTGAGAGCTGAGGTTTGAGTTACTGCTTTCTGGTTCTTGAGCCAGTCAGCAAAGCTGGGCTTCTCTTCTTTCAAGTCCCTGTAACATCTCCCAGGCCTTGACGCTGCAGGCATCCCATGCAGTTAGAGACCTGGGGGAGGTACAGTTAGAGCCCTTTAAGGGTATACAATGAAGGGCAGCTAGGAAATGGGCATGGATTTTAGAAGTAGACAGACCTGTATTTACTATAACAGTTGTGGGAGTTTCAATAAGTTACTTGTTTTCTTGTCTGTAAAATGGGGATAATAACAGTATTTACCCGAGAGAATTTTTTGTTACAGTTAAATGATGATGTACAGTTGACCCTTGAATAACATGGGGGTTAGGAAAGCCAACCCCCCATGCTGTTGAATGCCACATATAGTGTTTGACTCCCCCAAAACTTAACTGCTAAGAGCCTACTGTTGACCCAAAGTCTTACTGATAACATAATCGATTAACACATTTTGTATTTTATGTTTATTATATACTGTATTCTAACAATAAAGTGAACTAGAGAAAATAATATGTTATTAAGAAAACCATAAGGAAGAGAAAATACATTGTCAGTATTTATTGGAAAAAATTGCATGTAAGTAGACCCATGCAGTTCAGACTTGTGTTGTTAAAGGGTCAATTGTATATAAAATACAGCATGTTAATTGGAACATAGGAGATACCCAATAATACTAGCTGCTATTAGTATTATTATTACTGGTGGGTAGGTTACTGCTGTGTATACCCCAAGTAAAGTTAAATGAATTAAAAGCAAAAATAGTTGTGTTGATTTCTTAACTGATATGTAGAGCTGCCATTCTTTCCTTTGAGAATCTCATGGGCCAAATGGGATCTTTGGGTAAACTCCTCTCTTCTCTTGTGTGCTTTGTGCTGCATTCTAGCTTAGCCATCTGTCCTTTGTGAAAATATTTATACACAAAGCAATTTAAAATTTTTAAATTCTCTTCATCCCAAGAATCTCCCATTTTAAGTGGACCAGCCATTTGTTAGCACACAATTTATTTTAAAACTCTTGTGTGATGTGCTGAAATGTACAATAGAAATGTACATTTTTGGCAAATGCCTAGAGGATTCAGAGAAATGTCCATCACCGATACTTAGCTAAGTGAGGGCAGGGGAAAGGAACCATAGCACTGAGCCCACAACCCTAATCCACTCAATTGAACTGTTTCCAGATCATGTCACACGAGCTCTTCTCCAGATTTAGTCTCCGGCTCTTTGGAAGATGATAAAATGGTAGCTGCTCTGGGTTGGAAGCGATTCCTTTTATTGTTGGTGATTAGAAGAACACTTGCACTGTCTCTGCTGGGAAGAGGTGGCATGTATCTGATGAGCTAATGAACAAAACAGGAAGGACATACTATTGAAAGGACATTGACCACGTAGGGCTCTCATTTGGGAAAACACCACCTACTATTACCTCTGCTTGTACGGCTTCATACTACAGAGTCAAGAGAACTCAAAGACCCACAAAGTATTTTTAGCACCTTGGGTTCCTAGACACCCGAGAAGGAACTGTGATGAAAAATAGTCCCAAAATATAATTCGGAAAGTGCCCAGTGGAGGCTGGTCCTAAGATCTTGGAGAATGGAGCTTTGCCTATGGAGAAGCTGCCAAGGACACCTGCTAAGGAGCTGGGAAGAAGACTTGAAGAACTTCAATGCTCCAGGAAGGAAGTGCTCCCCACCAGATCACACCCCAGAATAAAACAGAAGCAGCTGAGTACTTGCCCAAGCAGTTTGATTATATTTGTATGTGGGAGGTGGCTCTAAGGATGTCTTCTCTGAATGGAGATCAGCAGCACTAGTCAATTCAGCACCCTTCTTGCTTGTTTAAGAAAAGCTTGGCTGTCTTCCTTTACCATGGACATTTTGCCTGAATAGACAGTTCAACTAACTTCATGAAAAGAAGTATATCTGATGAAGAGAGAAATATAGTTGGCTGAAATATACTTCATGCCTGATTTGTTTTTATGGAGGTCTTCTTGAGATAACCACAGGTGCTGGTCTCTCATCAAAACTCAACAGTGCTGCTCAAAATCAGCAGCAGTGGTAGCAGGGGTAGAAACGTGAGTGGGCGGTGTTAGCCTGGGTCATCTAGTGTATGGGGCGAATGGAGTAAGTTCATTCAGGGGCTGAGTGCCACTGCAACATTAGATAGTTCTCCACTCCCACTACATGGCAAAGTAGGTAGGTGGATGTGTTCTTGTCAATAGTTGTCTTTAGTCTTCCATTTTAGATGCTTCTGTTCCGCTTAAGCAAGTAGGCATTGGATGGGAAAGGTAGCAGATGAATAGTTTTTCATACTAGGAATGAACTGTTAATGCAGTTAACCTATATTCTGTTTAAGTGCAGACCCCCAGACACTCTGCTGGGCATCCAGACTTATGCTAGGGGGAACTGAGTCAGATCTGAGAATTGCTAAACTAGATGTCACTCTAGTGTGGTGACGTACAGTGTTTCTAGGGATAGGTACCTTTGCCACCCTCATATTTTTCTAAATCTCTGGTGGAAAAGTTCCTGGCATTTGTTCTAGTGGAATAGATTTGTGACTCAGATTCAGAAAATGAAATAGTGTGAAACAGGAATGGAATGACTTGAAAGTGGGTCACCCCTCAGAGCCTCTCTCTCAGGACTGGGGGCTCTCCCCTGCCCTTGGAGTGTTTTCCCTCTTTTGGGCTATGGACAGTTCCTGGAGGAGACGTAGGTTTTATTTTTTGGCACAGAGAGTAGACCAAATGGCTGCATTGTTTGCAGGACCCTGAGAACGCCCCCAAAATTGCATGCCCTAGGCACCATGTGCATCTCCTCCTAGAAATGGCACTGGGTCCTAGGCTAGTTCATGATCTCCTTGATCTGGGTCTCAGCCTGATAGGACCACCTGCTCCTCCCTGCCTTTGCCTGTGCCCCTCAATTCACCCTTTCTCGCCAGAATTGTGATATGGTGTGAACTTGACTTAGTGCCTGTCAAGTCTGGGTTAGGTGCTCAGATCCTCCCTGCCTCTCTCCCTTTAACTGGATCATTATCCTTGGACTCTGAAGGCTGTAGTTCTGTTTCATGGCCATTCAGGCTCCCACTCAAAAGAGTGCTACTCAAAAGTTTGAGGCAAAGTTTATTTCTAGTAAATGAGCATGTTATAGTTTCAGATTCTAGTGTTTAACATTGTATTATTCACTCTATTTTGAAATCTTGGATACCTTATCTAAAATGTAAAGTTTTTAGAAGGTATCAGAAAACTCATAGGTATATGAGCCATTTTTTCCTATGCTTTATAGAAAGAAATATTGCAGGTTCATTGTATGACATTCACTGATGAATGTATTCACAATACAAATTGTCCTCTCAAGGGAGAAGGTCTTTTTTTTTTCTTTTTTTGGCTAATGTCACTGAACCTGCTTTCTCTTTGTTGAGATTGTTTCTAATTGGCTCTGAAATATTTAGAAAGGAGGTGCCCAGGTTCTGCCCATAGAGAGTATGTGAGGCTACACTCCTGTCCCAGTAACTACCAGCTATGGGATGTTTCTCATGTTTCAAGATTATGCATCTAGGCCTCACATTCCTGTGTTAACCCTCTGTGGGAGGTTTTATTAGCCTTTGTTTTTTTGTTTTTGTTTTTGACCACAGGAAACTGAGACTTGGAGTCTTAAGAAATAAGTAGTTGGCTGTCTCTTAGCAAAAGATAATGGCGCTGCATTCCACACCCAGATCTTTGACTCTAAAGTCCACATTTGTTCTTTGCTTCTGTTTATTTTTTAAATTTTTTTTATTGTTTTTGACAGAGAGAGAGAGAGAGAGAGAGAGAGAGAGAGACAGAGACAGAGAGAGACAGAGACAGAGAGAGAACTGAACTGGGGGCACTCCCCAGTTCAGCATATGGGTCTGCATGGGCCGGAGCCAGGATTCGATCCTCGGTCAGCGGCGCTGCAAAGTGAGCGCTTAACCCACTGAGCCATCCGGCTTCCCCTGCTTCTGTTTTTAAATTGGAAAAAATGTTTAAATATTTTTAAAATTATAGGGGACAATACAAACAAAAACCCCAGTACTCTCCTCTAGCATTGACAAATGTTAACATTTTGGCCTGTTTTAGATTTTCTCTAAATGAAAATAAAACATTACAGAGAAAGAAGAGATTCTCTTTTTACTCCCCATCGATTCTGATCTTTTTTCTTCTTCCCTCTCCCTTCCTCTCCAGAAGTAACTTAGTCTCTATCCAGACCACGTTTCCATGGTTTTATAAAATATATACAGGGTCTGGTAGAAGTAGCATCCCTTTTTAAGCTTGAATGTGATAGTGTTAAGTTACAGAATTACGTGCTTATGATTTTGTAATAAAAGATTTGGTATAGATTCCCAGCTCAGAAAAAGGGGGCTTTATGTCTTCTAGACCCTGTATTTATCTATTATCAGTATATAGCTTAGCTTATGTGTTTAAAAATGTATGTAAATTTTTATATATAATTTATAAATAAGTAAAATTTATTGTATATACTTTGCAACTTACTCCTTTTCCCAATTTTGTTTTTGATGTTGTTGCATATAGATCTAAATTATTCATTTTAATGGCTGGCTCATACTCCATTCTGTGAATATACTGTAATGTATCCTATTGATAGACATTTAGCTGATTTCCAAATTTTTATTCTTTTACCAACAGTTCCAAACATGTCTCAGAGCTTCTCTAGCTAGGGAATGTACTTGGAGGAGGAATTGTCAGAGCTTGGGGTTGGTACAATTTCCCCTTTGCCAGACATTGCCCAGTTTCTTTCCAAAGTGTACATATACTTCTACCCATCACATATGAGAAGGCAGATTGCTCCACATCCTCACCACCTCTTGGCACAGTTGGACTATAATTTTGGCCATTTGTGAAATAGTAGCTCTTTGTTTGGATTTTAATTCATGCCAGACTGATTACTACACATTATGACTGATGAGGTTGAGCATCTTTGCATAGCTTGTTGAGCATTCAAGCTTCCACCCCTGTGAATTGGCTATATATATATCTTTTGTTTATTTTTCTGTTTGGTTGTTTATCTTTTTGCCTACTGATTTGTAGGTACTCTGTGTATTATCAGTGTTCATTTATCAAAAAACAATATGTGGATGCCATTATCTTCCCATCTTCTCCAAGTCAATGGTTTTTGTTTGTATAGGATGTCTTGTACAATATACAAGCTGTTAATTTTGGTATAAAGTTATTCTTTTTGTGTTGTGGTGTATGTCTTGTTTGTCATAAGGCTATTTATTGTAATAGTTTTAGAGTTTTGATTTTAACTTTAAGTCTTCAGTTACACTCCTACCCCACCTCATACCCTCCAACCTCTTCCTTACCCTATTTTCACCATAGCTATTTGTCTGTTCTGCATTTATTTGTCTGTTTCCTTCCCCTAGAATGTAAGCTCCCTGAGGGCAGTGGCTTTTGTCTGTTTTATTCTTAGCTGTATCCATAGCACCTGGAATAGTCACTGGCATAGAGGAGGTGCTCAATAAATATTCATTGAACAAATATTGAATAATCCATGTGGAACTTATTTTTGTACGCATGGTATGAATAGGGGCATTCATGTAAAGCTCATTTCGCTAATAACGTTTATGGATTGGTCCATCCTTGCCTCACTGAGTACCTTTTTTTTTTTTTAAACCAAGCTGGAACTATTTCCGTTGGGCCACTGTCTTCAGATATTCCCATTCTCCTGCTGACATCTGTGGGAAAACAAGCCCCCAAATGGGGGCGATGAGGAGCCAAGTCCAACTTATGCAGGGCTTTTCTCTGCTTGATCAGTCAGTGAATATTTAAGAAGCACCTTTCATGAACTGAATGCAAAAATGGATGTGAGTTCCAGCCCTCCAAGGACTTTCTGGTTGACATTAAGCTTGTTAAAAGTCAAGGAAGAATATAATAAATGTTAATCAAGGGTATGTGTTGTGTGCTAAGACACAGAAACTGGCGACCATAATAGCTCATAGACTTAGAGTAAGTGAAATCTGGCTTTGCATCCTGCTTCTGTTTCTGACTGGGCTTTATATCTTTTTTTTTTTGGTTAAATTTATTGCGGTGACATTAATTGATATCAATTACATTGTTTCCAGGTGTACAATTTTACATTACATTGTCTATATATCGCATTATGTGCTCACCACCTAGCATCAGCTCACTTTCCATCACCCTATGTTTGATTCCCCCTCCCCACTCCCCCCACCCCCATCTCTCTTACCCACCTCCCCCGGGCTTTGTATCTTGAGCAAGTTATTTACCCTCTTTAACATTCAGTTTCCTTATCAACAAAATGGGTTCTTTGTGAGCAGTGACTGCTATAACGCACACCAAGCTTAGCACAGTGCCCTAAATGCTTGCTAATTCTGGTGTGGGTGGGGAATCTTTGGGGAGGAGGTGATATTTGGCTGGGTATTGCAGGATGGGTTGGATTTTTCTAGGCAGGGATTGGATGTTGCAAAGGACATGCCAGACAAGATATAGAATAAACAAAACACAAAAACATGGGGACCATGAAGTATGGGGTAGTTCAGGGATCACTAATCTAGTTTGACTGGACAGTAGGAGGGAATCATAGTGAAGAGGCTGGAAATGTAGGTTGAAACCAGTTGTGGTGGGTTATTAGCACTAAGCCAAGAAAATATCCTTTATTACCTTGCTCCAAATTCCTTAATGGCTCTCCAATGCCTGATCATATTTGAGCCCTGGAGTGTGCCGCTGGCATGGGAAGCTGGGCAAGTAGGAGGGGAGAGGGGCAGGAAGGCTAACTCGGAGGCTACCAGGAGAGCCCTGGCCAGTGCAGTTGAGGGTCCATATCCCAGGGCACTTGAACTTTAGGAACCTTTTTTCTTCAGCACCAGCTTTGTGCCAGGTGTGGAGCTGGGTACTTCCATATACATCATCCCTTTACATTAGTCTGAGAGAGTTCTCTCCCTGGTTCAGTGTGTGTTCTTTTGTCCCTGATACTGCATCCATTGAGGGAAGCACAAGGACAGGAATGCTTAGCACACCCTCTTCTCCATTTCTTCATTCACCTTCCTCCTCTGTAGTCACAGAGGAGAGAATAGCCTTAAAGACTAGGCACCTAGCAAATTCTCTGTCAAAGGTGTCACCAGCCAAGATTCTCCCCAGCCTTGCCTAATTTCTGAGTAGCATCGCAGCAATGGGTTGTCAACCAGGGAGGACGGAGGCAAACCTCTGAATGTCAGTGTGGGACGAATGAAAGAGCCTGGGCCTTGACATCAGAGAGATGTGGGTTTAGATCTTAGCCCTGCCAACATCGAGCTCTCAGGTGACCAGCTGTCCTGGTTTGCCTGCGCGTGAGAAGTTCCTGGCATGTGAAACTCCCAGTGCTAAGACCTGAAAAGTCCCTGGCCCGCTGGGATGAGCTGGCCACCCTCTTCAGCCCTGTGGTCTAAACCTTTCCCTCACCCCCTCAGCAGGCAGCAGGTGCATCTGAAATGGGGAGTGGGGAGTTGCCAAACGTCACTCTCCCTGCTGCCTTTCTTGTGCTTTCTTGTGCATTTCTTTCCCCATTTGCTGTCTGCCTTCCTCACCTGGGTGTTTATTCCCTGGCAGACCAAGTCTTCCTAGCTCTCTACTGTGCTCCCAGCATCTAACAGGGGGCCCACTGCAGGGGTGATCACAGGTGATTGCTGTGGGAGGAGTGAATGATGAAAGTCTCGGAACCTTACTTTCCTCCTCTACAGGGGTGGCCACTCTTACGGTTGTTTCTGAGAATAATGAGCCAACCCAGTGAAGGCCCTGGCACCCAGTGTACCCCTCTTTCTTCCTTCCCTGTGAATCAAGCAGGTTGCAAAGCTGGTTTATCCATCCTTCCCTGATAGTTATATAGCTCAGTCATGTTTAGGCACCCAGAAGACTCAGGTTGCTATTCCTCTCCTTCAGGAGAAGTTGGCTTGTCTTTAATATAAGATAGAAATCAAACCAAATTAGATTATTTTACCTCAGAAACCAGTTTCAATGGATCCTTTTGGATGGTATGGCTCTATTACTATATATTACTTCAAACTTAATAGAAAAAAATTGATTAAAATATGTGCCCTGTTCATATCTAGCCTGGCTGAATGCCACAAGACACATTAATTGAAAATGAATTTCTACAAACCCAATCAAGCATCATGAAGATGAAAAATGTACCTCTTTCCCTCCGTCCCTTCATTGATTTTTTCATTTTCCCCACTCAGAGCTTCATTTAGCAATTTTTCAGTTTCATTTTGTTTTGCCCTTAATTCATTTCCTTCACTCACTCCAAAATGAGATAATGTACCATTTTCCTTGTCCTTTTAAACCGTTCTTTCGTGCTGCATTATTGCAGGCCAGATTCTGATCTTGTCATATTTCCCTGTTTTATTATTTTTTAGGAAAAGAGAGGGCAACTTATATATATATTTTTTAATGATTACCGTGGTGGTTTTCTATCAAGGAGAATGCACTTTGAAAATACATAACTATGAAATTGCAGTGTTACAAGACTTGTAAAATAGAATTGAGAGAAGCTGTGGCAAAAGCAAACGCCAGTTCAGAGGAAGAGTGTGAAATATCAATTCTTATTTTTCACGTTTGAGGATCAAACCTGATTTCTAGTTTGTTGAGGGAAATAGAGACAACTGTTTGCCGGATCGTAGGAGGTTCAGTTGAAAACAAGGCCATGTCAGGACACGAGGAAGCAAAGGGAGAAGGTGACTGAAGTCCTGAGTGAGCTCTAGAAGGTTCTTGCCTGTCTAATTTCATCCCTGCCCTGGTCCATTCATTCATTCACAGGATCTCTAGGGGTTTTGAAAAAAGTAATGAAGAATCTTCAAGGTATTTTTTTGTGTGAAATTTTCAAATAATCTAACAGCATAAATTTCCTGTGAAAAGTCTACAGAGACTCATAGTAAAGTATCATATTGCTTTACTTTGATCTAGAATTCAGAACACTGGTTATCTCATTTTGATTAGAAACTTTGATGGGCAGTTTTTTGTCTTTGATATATTTTTTAATGGGAAAATAAATTAATTCTTCATCAATGCAGTTTAAAATAGGAACTCTTTTTAAGCAAGTGTCCCTGAGAAGGAGTAACAAAGTAGAGATGTTGGTAATAGAGTTTGGGAAACTTTATGTATTAAATGTGTCAAGCTTTACACACACACACTCACTCATACCCTGATTTTCAATAAAAGTGCCTGTGGGCCTTACTTTATTCTTAAAGTTGGAGTGAAAACAAAATAAATAATAATATCAAAAACTTAAAGTTTGGATTTAAAAAAATCTAATCCCCTTCCCTGACAAGATTTTAAATAATTTGATCCAATGTGACCATCAGTCTTAATGTACCTTGTAGAAGCATGCTCTATTTCAGTGTGTTTCCTGTTTTACATAAGGCATTTTTCATATATTTGTATATTATCATTAGCCAGCTGGTAAAAGAAAACCCCAAAGCACAATGTCTTTAAAAAATTATATCGAGGGCTCTTCAGTATTTAATACTTATTTGCCATTTTTCATAGTCCTTAATGTATCTCCACATCTCCAACTTTACTACTGGGTTATGTTTCATGAGTCTTGCACCGTTGAGTATTATTCACACAATTCTAATTCTAGGGCTGTATCCTATTTCGTCATCTAACATGAATGACCTGTGTCCTATGCATCTGTCACTAATGGGGTAAAAAAAATCTAGGAAGCTGAGAAGCCTTACAACCTCCAGGGTTGCTCTGAATCCAAAGGGCCTTACTAAATTTCTGTACAGTTTCATTTTGGTTTGGTTGACATACAAGCTCTTTTTGAAACAAATTGGGAGGAATCCTTTTACTATAGCAATCTGTTTCCAAAGCAGTTTATACAAATGTGTGGATTGATAAGGGCGATTTCACCTCCTCAGAGAACTGCTCTTTTATATGGGATAATTGATACACTAAACATGTGTTCCAGGTAGGTTTGCTGTCTAATGCAAGGGCAAAATGTAAAGTAAACAAAGGATGATAGTGGCAGTGACATGTGCTATCAGGGGTTTGCTCAAAGGGCTGAGGTGGAACAGAGGAAGGAGAGATGAAGCCAGCCTGGAGGACGTGGGAAGGGCTGGGCTGAGCACTTTATGACAGCAGCAGGTGGAGAAGGGGCTGGGGGTGGAAAGGCATGCCTGGTAAATGCATCCGCCCATGCAAAGGCCTGCAGGCAGGACTGTTCTATGTCCATGGAGTGCTGGGAGGAAGGAGTGGCTTTACTGTAGGGTTTACTGTGGGACAAGACTGAAATAAAACTGGGGAGACAGGGTGGGACCACAAGTTGAAGGGCTTCATGTCCATGCTAGAGAGTTTGAATAGAAGCTTGGGTGGGTTTTTAAGTAGGAGAGCGATATACTCAGCATCTTTGGAGGTAGAGCCTAGAAGTTGGTATTTTGTATAATCTTCCCTCAGATGACTCCCTTATGTGGCTATGGATAACAAGGATTGCTTAGCTCAGACCACCTATGCAGGTAACTCAATTGTGGCTAATCAGGGAAAGCCATTGACAGTTGTAAGAAATTTGAAGATACCCCTCACTCCCTTAAATATTAAACTACCTATAGTTCTCAGACCTAATATCCTGCATGATCAACTAGGCTGCAAGACATATGTTCAGCTTGAACTGGAAAAAAAAATGCAAATGAAGACAAAAATTAGAAAAATTTCTGTTAACATTAGTTAAAAGATTCCAGATTCTACCGAGACAGGTTTGTTCCCTTTGTTCTATATCAATTTAACTGTTGCAACAAGATGATAACATAGGTGAGGTCTGGAAAATGAGTGCTTCTAATTTCTCATTTCCTAATGCCCTGACTTGAGCCTGGTAACTTGGGTCATTTACCACCACCCGGTGACAGCTGGACCTTCTTGGAGCGTATTAATTAATTTCAGTACCCATTTTGTCTATTATTTAAAGATTTTAAAAGTCAATTAAAAAAATTCTTAGCACTACAGTGAAGAATGAGGAATGTAAAAGGAACATTCCAAGGGTGATTTTTGAAAATCATTCCTACAGTGGAAGGAAATTTAAACAAAAGAAAAAAATTTTTTTTTTTACCCATAATCTTATCTCAACCCCAGAGTGATTTCATTTATCTGACTTCTCTTCTAGCCTTTACCTTCATCATTGTATTTCTGTCCCTTGGGGCTTTTTGTAAACACTTTTCCATTTTGCAATATATTTGTTTCTAATGTTTGTGTAATATATCCCATCAAATTGATATTCTGTAATTTATTACCCATTCCTTTAGTGCTCAACATTAAGGCTATTTCCATTTTCTATATTATAAATAATAGGAGCAAGAACATCTTTGTATATATAGCTTTTTTCCTACATCTGAGTTATATCCTTAGGATAAATTCCCAGGAGTGCGATTAGTGGGTCAAAGGGTATGAACAGCTTTATGGCTCTTAATATTTACTGCTAAATTGCCCAAAGGGTCCTTCTAATTTACAATGCCACCTGCAACACATGAGAGTAGCTGTCCCTCCCAGCCCTTCCAAGACTGATTTCTTTAGTTAATCATTTTGGACCAATTTAATAGGTATTAAAGAGTTACTCATTCCTGTTTTTAATTGTTAATTTCTTTATTATCAGCATTGAACATTTTTTCTTAAGTCTGTTTCTTATTCTATTCTGTTTTGTATGGTTTGTTTTTCATGTTGGAGGATTATGTTTTTGTAACACCAGGTGGAATTTAAAATATTTTATAATAAAAATGTCAAATGCAATTAGGACAGAGAGAATAATTGATGAAACTTTCTAGACTCATTACCCAGATTCAACATATAGCAAGATTTAGCTACATTTGCTTTACTTGCCCCTTCCTTCCTTTGGTCTTTTTTCCCCCTCTGTGTAATTATTTTAAAGTAAATCCCAGACATTGTGCATATGTTTTCTATATACTTCACTATGCATCTCTAAAACATGTAGCATTTTTATTATGTAATCATAATGCCATTGTCACACCTAACAAAATTAATGAGAATTCCCTGGCATCATTAGTAACCAGTCTCTCTGATTACCTATCCTACTCCAAGTTTACCCCTACCCAATGACATTGCAAGAACTGAGTCAGTTGTCCTGTCAATGTTCCCACATTCTGGATTTGACTTTTTGTTTTCTTGTTAGCTCTAGACACTTGACTAGACTCAGTTTCAACTTATTTTTTTGTGGGGTGGGGGGAGGCAAGAATGCTTCCTGGTGATCCTATGTCTATGTGATTAATCTGATATTATTTCAAGGACACGTAATATCTGATTGTCTCTCTTTGGATTAAGATGGTGACAACCCCAAACACAGTTGTAAAGTTCTACCTTGGATTTGCAATTCACCATTTCATCTGTTAATGATGGTGGCTTGAGTCAGTTATTTCATAGGGATTTCACCATGGTGGTTTTTTTAAACCTATCATTCTTTCTTCGTTTATTATCTGGAAGTTTTTTGAAAAGTATAACTTTTTCCCTCATAAATTGGGAATTTTTAGTAATTGCAAAATGCATTTTGTGCCAGAAAGGCAGGATCAATGCTTAGTCTTTCCTCTAAATTGCCAAGTTTCTAAATAAGGGGGTTGTGCTTTTGTCACTTCCCATGATGTCCAATGAGGTGTTGCTGTTGAAGACTTTTTTATTGTTTGACAGGTGTGTGTGTGTGTGTGTATGTGTGTGTGTGTGTGTGTGAGTGAGTGTGAGTGAGAAAGAGAGAGAGAGAGAGAGAGAGAGAGAGAGAGAGAGAGAGAGAGA
>PVKE010028572.1:0-20831 GCA_004027555.1 Craseonycteris thonglongyai
ACACATAAAATACACTAACACTAACAATAGCTGATGAGCTAGAAAAAAAAAAAATTGCAAAAAAATCTCATGTTTTAAGAAAGTTTACAAACTTGTGTTTGACTGCATTCAAAGCTGTTCTGGGCTGAATGTGGCCCATGGGCCACAGGTTGGACAAGCTTGATGTGTATGTTTTAGCTATTATCTCTTTCCCCTTTTCAGCATCTGTAACCCTGTGGAGACAGTGGCATTTAAAAAGACACTGCAGGTGGTTAATAAATACAAGCAGTTGAAAGGGATTTAAGTTAAATCTTCATAGGATAGTAAAGCACTAATGCTTTAGCTAGAGAATGATTCCAAGTTAGAACAGTTGGAAATAGCCTCATTTAACCAGCTGGGATTCCTCTTTTTGAAAAAGATCAAACAACCTGTAGAAGCCATTTTTTATTTGGAAAGAGTAGTTGGTCATAAGTGGCATTAGACATAGTTTGAAAATCAAATATTAATTGCTAAGGCTAAACATAAGTTTAGCTCTACATAGAAAATCATGCCAAGTTACAAAGCAGGATACATAAGAAGCGCAGTCACTTTAACCATGGAATATTGTAGACACACAATCTTTTGCAGTCATAAATAGCCTTAAGCAATAAGTCCCATGCTCAGCAGAATAAAGGTTCACAAGCACATACAATCTCACATTACAAAAATATAGTGCTCCAGAATTACCCCAAATGCCAAACCAATTTATATGAATAAAATGTCATGATTTTCAATTCCTGAAACTCTCTCTAGCTAAGCGCTTATTATTTAAAAAAAATTGCTCATTAGGGTAAAAAAATGTAGAGACAATATTCAGAGAATGAATACATGCAATATTTCAATTTCCAAGGTTTACGAAAATTTACCATATTTTTAGTGGAGAGCAATAATAAATTTTTTATATCGAAATGACCCAGTTTTCACCACCTCATTTCCTCACTGGCCCTAAGAAGCCCAGAAGAGCACCTGCTCACTTAGGGCTTCTATTAGGCAAACAAATCTGAGGAATTTAGAGTGCTATAGTTTGCATTAAGTATGCAAGCACAAATAAAGTTCAACAAATCATGCTATTGCTATGCTTGCACCAAATTTGGTGCTATTAACTTCCCATTGGTCCCTACATGTTGTCATTATTTCCTTTAAAAGCCTGGGAAAGAAGGTTATGAGGGTTACATCTGACACGTATTTGTTGCCTTCTCTACATAGGCCAGCAGAGCTGCTGCTTTTCCATCAGCTGGTCCTTACTGCATTCTCCAGAGGTATGTTAATTTGGAATTGAGCACCAGGCCCAATCCAACTATAAAGGGACCACCCTACAGTATATTAAAAGGTTCACATCAATGTATGCAATTTAAATGGACATGTATATAATTAACTACGCACATTACCAGTGTGAGTTGCTAATTTGGAATGAGACACAAAAGACTGGAATATATGCAGAGGAAAAAAACACTAAAATTAAAATGACTACATAATGAAAACTGCTTCATGCTGTGTCTATTTTCATG
The DNA here is from genome assembly GCA_004027555.1 of Craseonycteris thonglongyai. NCBI lineage: Eukaryota > Metazoa > Chordata > Mammalia > Chiroptera > Craseonycteridae > Craseonycteris > Craseonycteris thonglongyai. Next base: position 1,527 of record PVKE010028572.1, read on the forward strand.
TAAACTTAATATAACTGTAAATATATTTTAATGAACAGTAGAAAGAGGCAATTACAAAGAGCAAAGGAGGGAAGCACAACACTGAAACATTATCAGAATATAACTTCATAATTTCACAGAAAAAATGATTAGAGACACAGATCTATTTACGAACCTGCAGGGAGTGAAAATAGAGCAATCAAATGAAAAGGGGAACATCCTAGCTAACCAACAAAAAAAAAGAGGAAAGCCAAGCTTGATGTTTTAGTGTTAAAATATCCCATTAGTTTTTTCTTCTTTCACTAAAACAGCTTTGTATTCCCATAAAGATTTCCCTAGAGCACAAATGAGTTCTTGATATTTTTAAGCATCAAAAACATCATAGGTATCAGAACCAAAACTATATATGAAAGTTTAGAAATCTTCATTTAAGTACTGTCTGTATCTTAGAGAAATTGAAGACATTCGCATATGTAAAATGAGTGTGATAAATCCTATGACTTAAACATTTTAGAAAAGTAATGAAATCTCTGACACTGATAGAGTTTTGTTATTAGTATTATAACTCAGGTGGGACAATAAAAGGCTAAGCAGCTGGAAAATATCTGCTGTCTCCAGGGCTCAGCCTCTATGACATTGGGGATGGGGAGCAGAGAATGTTTTTGTGAAGCAACTGAAAAGTTCAGCCCATGAAATATCCTCTGAGCTCTAATTCTTTAAAGACACATGAATTTTGCTACACTTTAGAGGATAAAAACTCAATTTTTAAATGAAAAGTAAGGCTGGATAGCAGAAGTCAGAGTAACTAAAACAGTTTTACTTAATGTATATCTCCCAGTTTTCATAATGAACAGATAATATGTAATATATAATATGGGAAATACGTAATAATAAAATATAAAATCTTACTTTTTCTTTTTATTGTTAAATTTAATGGGGTGACATTGGTTGGTAACAATAAAATCTTACTTTTAAATGTTAGATGAAAGAAGTTGAATATCCCAGACAAGAAAAAGCTAAAGGAGTTCTTTACCACCAAACCAGTATTACAAGAAATCATAAAGAGGCTTCTTTATGCAAAATAAAAATATAACATAAAAAATATGAGTAATAAAATGGCAATAACTACACACGTATCAATAATTACTTTAAATGTAAATAGATTATATGCTCCAATCAAAAGACAGGGTGGCTGAATGGATAAGAAAACAAAACCCTTACATATACTGCCTATAAGAGACTCACTTCAAATTGAAAGACAAATACAGGCTGAAAGGAAAAGGATGAAAAAATATAAAAAAAAACAAAACTAAAAAAAGTTTGGATAGCAATACTTACAACAGACAAAATAGACTTTAAAAAAAAGGTTATAACTTAAGACAAAGAAGAACCCAGTAAAATTATACTTCTGATAAATACCCAAAACACTAATTCAAAAAGACATATGTATCCATATGTTCATTGCAGCATTATTTACAGTAAACAAGATATGGAAGCAACCTAAGTATCTATCTATCTACCTACCTACCTACCTACCTACCTACCTACCTACCTATTTTTCTGTACATACTGTTGCTCTGGAAAGTATGCAGTCATGTAAAATAAAAAGTAGAGGCAGTTATGTCTGGATTTTTTTTCTTATAGCTTTCATATATACAATAAAATATTATTTATTCATAATTAAAAAAACTTGCCACCTACAACAACATGGATGGACCTAGAAAATATGCTAAGTGAAATAAGTCAGACAGAGAAAGATAAACACCCTACAACTTCACTTATATGTGGAATCTAAAAACCAAAATGAACAAACAAAACAAACAAATTCATAGATACAGAGAACATTCTGATGGTTGCCAGATGGGAGGGGAAAGGGAAGATGGGTTAAAAAAAAAAGGAAGGGATTAAGTACAAATTGGTAGTTACAAAATAATCATTGGTAGTTACAAAATAATCATGGGGATGTAAAGGATAGCATAGGGAATACAGCCAATAATCTTATAATAACCATGCATTGTGTCAGATGGGTACTAGACTTATTGTCGCAATCTCTTCATAACATATAAATGTCCAAACATGATTTGGTACACCTGAAACTAATATAATATTGTATGTCAACTGTAATTGAAAATAAAAAAAATATATATTAAAAAAATAGAAGATAAATAACATTAATTACTGTCCTTGTTTTACGGTTACAAAGTCAATTATAACAAGCCTATAGATTAAGTGGTAATATGCACTACCTAACAGATTTGAAAAATCTATTTAAAATGATATAGATATATTATTAAGATTTCTAATTACTCAGCAACTGAATGGCAAAATGCAGTAGACTACCTGCTTGAGGTGATTCAACCAGTGCACACATCTCCAATTCATAATAATAACGCCTTTCCAATCTGACTCAGTATTTGCATTAAACTTATACTCGTATTTATTGAACTATGAAATTCCAGAGCCAGAAGTTCTACAAATGATGGACTGAGAGTTCCCTGATAAAATAAAGAAACCAAGGCCAGCCCACATGGAATATGTAACATACCCAAGGAATCCAGCAAGTTCATTCACAGCTCTTTCACTTGCCTTTCAAGTAATAACTTTAGCAAAACAATATGTATTGTAGCAATTATTTTACTTAAAATTGCTGTTTTTACTATTATTTACATTTTTCTTTGAATTTTCTTTCCACAATTTAGAAGTCCCTTGGAAAATATGTTATAAACTTAATATCAAAATAGTATACTAAAGAATATTAATAAATATTTTAAAGAGCCAAAATAAAGGTGTTTGCTCTGATTTCTTTAACATGAGAACACTAGACATAGTTCATTTATATAATTTCTCTTAACAATTAGAACCATAACAACACTTAAGTGATGTTTTATCTTTTCACTCATTCTCTTCAACCAAAGTGAAGCTAAAGGATATTTTAAAAGTTCACATCACTTCTACAGCTATTTTTACTCATTTTAATCTAAAGGTAAATTTGCTAATTTCAAAAAATATTTGTAAAACATAAAAACCAAAAGATGTGATTTGCTGAATCAAATTCAAAAAAACTATCCAAAAATTTTATTTACAAAAATTTACTGAACAAAGACATGAATGTTGATATCAAAGGGTATTAACTATGATTTATTGACTTCATTTTTACATAAACTCAAGTCATGTGAGCTGGGTTCCTATGTGATGTGCCCCTTTTATCAAATAACTTAGGCCTATGAACAAGTGCTTTGATGGTACTTGGTCCATGGAGATTTCCACTAATTGCCCTGTGCTTTTAGTAGTTGCAAATACATATTACAATTGTTTATTATAAAAAATGACTAGAAAGCAGTTGTTGCATGCCTCGCATTAGCCTAATAAATATTAATATTAGGATGCACAGAGAAAGGTCTATCGGTGTACGTGATTGTGCAGAAACAAGACAACAAAACAAATTTCTTCTCAATGGCAAGCAAGACATACTACCGTAATATTCTGCACTGTTAAATATGTAACAGTGATTCTGACTGTTGGTACAAAATTTGAGGCTTAAAATGAGCAGCTATTTTCCAATTTCACTGATCTCCATGAACACCAAAGAACAAAATGAAAGAGAATATCTCAAGCCACAATGACACTGTAAGCTTCTGGGGGTAAAAAAAATACCTATTTATCCTAGAACCTCCCACAGCATCTGCTGCAGTTCTGGCACATAAGAAGCATTTAAAGATGCTTACTGACTGCTCATGACATGATATTTTAGACTCACCACAGTGATTACAATAAATTCTAGAACTGTAACATTTACTTGAATAAATGGGACACAGTGTGGTGGAAATAATTTTGGATGTGGAACCAGACAACCTAGGCTTCAATCCTGGTCTGACATTAACCAGTTGTGTCACTTTGAGCAGATTATGGAATCTCTGAGCTCAGGCTCCTTGTTGTAAAGTGGGGGTAATATCTGCTTTGCAGAGGTGTTAGGCTAAAATGAAATGGTATATACAGATCACCTAGCATGGTGTCAGAGATAAAAGAGTGCTCAATGATCACAGCCATGTGCTCTTTGGGTTGAATCATGAACATAAAAAAATGAACATCAGAATATTCATTATCAAAATTTTATGTCTTTTTTTTTTTCAGGCTGTGTGTACTTTGACACACTTGTATGTACGACAACAGATATATATATATATTTTAAGTCAGTGTCAAAGACTGATGGATGCTCTCCATAGCAGACTAAATAACAATGAAATCAAAACATGATAACCACTTGATACAAAAGAACATGTTACTTTATATATAAAAAAGAAACATTCTGCCTATTTATTAATCAGTTGTAAAATACTTGCACAGATGTACTCTTTACTTATAAAAACACACATTTTCTATACCCTTTGCACTATGAGCTTATTGTCTCTTACCAGTAACTTCCAGTGGATGAAGGCATATTGCATCCAAAAAGTAACATATGATGGACAGTATCCATGCTGGCACGAGGCTTGAAGTCAACTGTTAAGAGAAAATCATACATGAATATGAATATAAGTTACAGCCCTGTGCACAAATGTCACAAGAGACTGCAATATTCAACAGTTCAAATAGCTGTACAACAAAGATTTTTTTTTAATTGTTAAATTTATTGGGGTGACATTGGTTAGTAACAACTACATAGTTTCCAGGTGTACAACTCTACATTGCATCATCTATGCATTGCATTATGTGCTCAGATGCTCTTAGGATAGAATGCTCTGGTTATATAAATTGTCTTATTTCTTAAGATGAGCATGATTGATTTACTAGGATAGTAAACTATAACATAACAAAAAGAGAAACTAATAATAAGTAGGCCGAAATTACACATGCACCCACATACACTTTTTAATGGAAGACCCCTTTTTAAAAAATGATGAGAGCATTATGTGGATATAAAATGAAAGCTCCAGGCTATGTATTCACAATATATTTCCTTCCTGATTTCAGTAGAGTGCTGAGTACCATAAAATACTGCACAACATTGTACTGAAGCAAGCCAGTGAGTGGTCAGACATGAGCAAAAGGATTCATAATGCAAATTTATTACCATTATAAAAGAACAGTAGTCAGTAGAATGTAATCTGGAGAAAAAATTTACTAGAAAAGAAATGTGGAAAATGTATTGTTACAGAAATATAGAAATTACTGCCCTGAATGAGCATTGAGCACTTGTTAAAAGGAAACTGAAACTTACACAATGTCATTTCTCTTTTTCTCGTAACAATAGTGGTTCAAGACATTAAATAAACAAAAATCAGTTCAGAGGCAAAATAAAGAAAAAATCAAAGATAAATTGCTAAAAGATGTATCAGAGATATGAGTTTTTATAAAATAAAAAATGCTCTACATCAAATTATAGCACCATGACTGGCAAAGTGTGGCTGATCACAAAACACAGGGCATCTACTCTGACCTATCTTGTCTCACAACTTTCAGGGAAAATAAAAAAGCCTTTCATTTATTGGCAATGAAAGTAAGAATTTAAAGAAAGTCACATCTTGAGATTTTCATACCGCAATTTAAAAAACAAACAGAGAACGGCTAGAGAATGGACCTGACATAACCTGGGGCTTTGTTTTCTATTATGATAGAGCACAGTATACCTAGAAGATTGAAGAAGATACTTGGAAGGAAAGAATCAGTTGGAAGTTACAACACTTCACACGTTACAGAAAATAATATAGTTACCAAGCCTTAGTTTGTTAGCAAGAGAAATAGAAGGAAGAAGAGTAATTCTATCTCCACAGACTCACTCACAAATTAAGGGCAGGATTGCCTTCCTTCCATAATCCACTCAAGGGATCATCCCATGGCAGAAGGAAAGCTGAAAAAGCTTTACTGTGGAAGTATCTGGCCTTTATTTACTTTATGCACTTAAATTTTATTTTGGTGTGCAATACAATTTATCTCATATTCATTTTTATCAAATGGCTTATAGCACTTTATGGACATCTATAACTTTTTGGTCTCACTGTATACACCTCCTAGTTTTTTGTTTGTTTGTTTGTTTTTTAATATTTCTCTGCCAATTCATGTGGGATCTGTAAAACGAGAGGCTGCCTCCTCAACTTTTTCAGAACCTATGCAGATAAACAGTGATTCCTGTTGATTCTATTATGGGTGAATTATATTAGTAGATTTCCTAAAACTGAATCATTCTGGGAATTTTTGTATTGAACTAACATAGCCAAATGCATTTTATCAAGATTTAAATTAATAAAATGTATATACCCCAATGGGTATTGCAGCATTATTTACAATAGCCAAGACATATAATAAACAACCTAAGCATCACTGACAGATAAATGAATAAAGATGTGGTGTATACATACATATCACACACACACACACACACACACACACACACACACACACACACACAATGAAATACCATTCAGCCATAAAAATGATGAAATATTTGCAATATCATGGATGGATCTTGAGAGTACTATGTTAAGTGAAATAAGTCATATAGAAAAGGACAAAAACTGCATGATTTCACATACATACAGTATATAAAACAAACTAACAAAAGAAACTCATAGATACAGATAAGAGAATGGTGATTACCAGCAGGTAAGGGGTCGAGATAGGGCAGAGTGGATAAAGGGGGCCAAACCGTGGTAATAGAAGGAAACCAGACTTTGGGTGAGGAGTATGAACTAGAGTACACAGGTAACAAATTGCAATGTTGTACACACAGAAATTATATATGTTACTAACCAATGTTACCCTAATACATTTAATTAAAAAAATTCATTGAATACAAAAGAATGTCAATTTAAGGTGTTATCTCAAAATCCAGATGGAAATCTCCAGCATAATATTGGAATTATGTGACTCTTGTTCAAGAAAGGGGTCAGAAAATTACATATTTTGGAATCACTCAAGAATTGAACCTTGGAGCCAGGAGGTGAAAGTAAGCCCACAGAGAAGGCTTAGGACAAATTTTAGAGAAAGGCTTGAGCTGTCAGGATCTATGCAGGAGACAGCAACCATGTCCTATTTTATATTAATGCACTGTGTGTACTGCTATCAAACAAGGCAAACAAAATTTTAGAAAAAGAGTGGGTTATCGTTAAATTTATATAATAAAATCTTAATAAGCAAAAGACTCCAGTAAGGACAGAGAGGAGACCTGTTGAGAGAAGGACAAATCATGAAGATAACAACATACAACCTCTGTGGTTTTTCATTTGGAAGGCAAGCTAAATGTTGCCTGGGCTTCTGCTTATGTAAGAGGATCTTCTAATTGTCTTTTGTAAAAGGCAAAAATTATTCAAAGTCTAACATCTCTAGCCATCTTCTGATCTTTTTCTCCTTTAGACATACTACTTTAAGAACCACTTATTTGCTCCACATTGAAATCTTACTAGATATGTGTTTAATTTTAGTTTCTATAATGAGAAATGTAGGATTTAGAACAAACCTTTCCCCACACCCCAAGATGTGCCTCAGAGATACACAGGTTATTTTCAGCTAAAGGTAATCGAGATCCTGTGGGTTCAAGAGAAGTTTCTGCTCTCTCCTTAACTATCTAGAAGAATTTAAATTAAAAGCCTGGTCCATGATAAGAGTCAAAACCAGAAATGACTTTTTGCTATATACATGGCAGGGCAAACTAATAATTACTGATTGTTTTCTCTCCCTGCAATTACCTTCTGAAGCTCTGAGATACATTACCTCATCCCTAGCTCAGAATGCCTCAATTTCCCTTTCTGTTTCTGAATCTCACATGGATGTAGGGTCTCTCACTCTCTCATACATATGTATGTAAATTAAATATGAGGTATTTTCTATTGTTAATCTATTTCATTGTTAGCCCAGCCCAAAGAATCTTGAGAATAGAGGAAAGTTTCTTCCTCTCCACAGAAACAAATCAGTATCTTTAAGTGGTAGTAAAATATATTTCATCAGATTTCTCTCTCATAAAAACTTACTCTCACTGACTCATACATTCCTTCAGAAACTAAAGATCAAATTTAAATGCTAAGTAAATTATTGGTACAGAGTGAAAACAAGCAATTAACCCCAAGTTTTTCATATTGTGAAGAGGATTTAGATTATTATAGCTCAAAGTACAATTAATTGTAAGTTGAAAGAAAAAATATCTCCAGAAAAAAGAATGTCGTATCAAAAGGTAAATCTAAAACAAACAGTAGATGCCATAAAACAAAGTAGGACTTGGACAGTTTCATTGAAGGGCTTGGTATTAGTGGTAAGGAGGAGTCAACTGCAAAAAGACTAGCTGACAATTTCCAGGGTTTGCTCCAGTCCTACTTACTATGCCTGGCTATGCAAAACAAGACCCCACCCCTAGTACATAAAAAAGAGGTCCACTGAGCACAAGATGTACATGTGTGTAGGTTGGAGATTTCAACATACACAAGACAGAATACAGAAAGTATTTTTAAATCGCATCTTAAAAGAAATCCTTCTGTTCTCTCCCACCACACACCGAAGACATAAAGGATCTTAAAGGGGAAGCTAGAGGATAATAATGAAAACAGCTGCAGTTAAGTGTGTGATTCTGACAGGCTGAATAAACACAGGCAGCCTTGAGATGGTGACAAACAGGCAATAACACTGCCTTGTGAACACGCAAGGGAATGTTATATCTGATAAGACTAAAAGTGTCACTGACTCTTCTAACTCAATAGTAAAATGACAGTTGTTTAGGTGGTAAGGCTACTTCAGTTTCAATGGGTGTCAACAGTTCAGATTGCCCGATGTATAAAATCAGGGGAAATTTTGTTGGCAAGTGTGAATAAGTCCTGGGACCCAAACACTTTTGAAAGACTGACAGTGACTCACACACATTAATGAAAGGAAATATGATGACACTGGAGTGCATACTCGTAAGCTGAAGGATTTCTCAAAGGATAATGCCATCTGAAATGAAAGACTTGAAAGTACGTGTATGGGCCACATATTGAGCAAAGAGATAACTAGGTCTATTTTCTGGAGTTCTAAGCAAAATTTGTTCTAACTGCATGAGGTTGGGGATTTATGGCCTCTTTTAGCTAACATCAGACTACTATCAGGGCCATAAAATACACTATGAGTGTGACCTACATGAGAATTCCATTTAGCACTTGGCTTTCTCTCTACGTTTCCCCTCCAAGCGGATATCCGAGTCTGCTTGTCAAATTTTGATGTATCTGCCAGACCCAGGATGTAGAAAGACTTTGAAGAATGCAAACAGCCAAGCAGAGGAATGGATAATTAAGGTGATATTCATGTACATATTACCAACCCCAAATTACCACTCGAAATGGGAGGAATACCCTTTTTTGCTAAAGTTAAGCAGTAGAGAGATATTATAGACTATGGTTAAGTAACCTATTTAATTAAAAAAAAAAAACTGATTTGCAAATGCAGGTTTGGATCTCCAGAATTGTTGTCTGGATATAGCATTAGTGATAATTATTGTTAACTTTCTTTTTTCCTCCCAGTGGAATCATATTATACACAATAAACAATTTATTTTATTTACTGTGGATATTTTTACATGTTGCTAAACACTTTTTGTCAATCATACTTTTCGCTTGGTTTTGTATTACCAATGGAGCTTCTTCAAAATGCAGGTGACACCGGGTCAGTCCTGGATTAGAATTGCCCCTTCCCTCATCAATATCACATGCAAATCTCCCAACCTCATTCTAGGCAAGTGTACTATGTTGGGAAAGCTTTCCCGGTGAATCATAGGCTGCCCTGACTACAGTCAACGTTTTTAGTAGCTGAATATGTTGTATTATGAGAGCATACTCAGAATTAATTAATTCATCTTAGTTAACTTGGATTGCATTGCTCTTTAAAATGTATAGGACATCTAGTAAAAATAAGGTTTCTTTTACAGTAAATGTACAAAAGGAGTTTCTGAAGGTAAAAGTTAGTCGAGCCTTTAGAATTATTTTATTAAAGAGAGATCACTGAACTTCTGCATTACATCATGCAGTTTTAGCTACATCACCTAAAACTGTTTAAGGGCTGAGGTCTGAAGCAGGCACACACATGGAGCATCAGGTGATTATTTTCATGTCTGTGACAGAGTCAGTATCCCAAAACTGTTAGTGCTTTCAAGCCATATTAAATATTGAGAGCATAGAGAGGTGTTAGGTTCAACAATAATGTAAAAGAGTTGTCATAATTTCAAAAGAAATTATAGGCCCTGAAACCTTAATATGACTCCCATAAACATTTCTTTATTTCCGAAAAGTAAGGATTATAATTCAAAAACCATTCATAGGAATTGGAGATAATGCTCTGAATTGTAATTTAAGTGTAGGATATGATCAACCTTAATGTTCTTAATCTTCTAATTGAGCCAAAAGGTTCAGAAAAATGCAAAGCTCACAGCAGTATAGTCCATTTGGCAGCATGTTAATAAAAACCCACAGCACTTCTGGTGTCATCCACCCCGAGAGCCTGGGTGGCTGGGCACTTCTGTTCTTAGCAGCTGTCTCCTCGGTGTCCCCAGAGAGAAGGGCAGGAGGACACACAGGTGATGATCCCAAAATTGTCACATCATGCAGGGCCTTTTGGGCCAGGAACCCTGCTCCTCGGCTTTCCCTCCCTGCTGAACAGGACCCCATGCTGCACAGCCCTATGGGGCCTGGCCAGGCTGTTGCTTTTCAATAGGCTTTTGCTCACTTCCACCCCTCTGGGTGGCCCTGTGCATACTCAGTGCACACCTGTGCCCTAGGAGCTTTGGGTGGCATACTCCTTGCAACCTCAGGCATGCACACCTATTCTTCACCAGCATGTTCTAAGTACTACCAGGCAACAGTCCCAATAGTGGGCACTTCGCCTTCGGTCACGTTGGCAGCTGCAGAAGCTTGCTTGGAGCCTTCTCCCTATCCAAGGGCAGACCTCACACAAGCACCCCATGGGCAGTCTCTGCCCCTCACCTCCACCCTGGGCATTGGAGGGCCAGTGCCATGCTCATCACACCCACCTTCCCTTGGCCTGCAAGCGTCACCGAGCTGTCCATGCCCCCACATCCACTCGCAGGCAAAATTGCAAGTATCGAGTGACTGCCTCTATGCTTTGTCATGGTGTCTTGGAGACCATATTCCAGGTTCCCGCAGGCCCTGCACTTGTTTCTGGGGTTCCTTACCCCATCTGCAGGCATAGCCATCACAAGAAAACAGTACTGTTTGCTCCCAACTCAAAGACAGCCTGTAGCTCAGTGTCTCTAGTGCCCAAAGACACTCTCTGTGTGTCATGGGAGCAACCTGTCACCTGTATACTGTTCACAACCTCCAAGTGTGCTCAAGACACCTGCACAGAGCGAGTTGTGTTGAAGGCCAAAGGAGAGAGCAGGAAAGGGACAGTCAAGCAGGAAGAACACCCCGAAGTCATAGAGAAGCAGGCCAATCAGAGAAAAGGGGCCCCAGTGGCACTGGGGGTGTACAGACTACTTTTAGGCCCCTGGGGGTCCAGGAATGCCTCTCTTCCTTTGTGCCCATGCCAGGTCCTCTGCAGAGAATCCTCGATGTGGAGAGCTTAGAAGACATCTAACAGGACATTCCAGACCTGTGGACTGAGTGCCTGCCCCAGAAGAAACACCGTCATGAACTTGCACAGCTCCACCTGAGCTTTCCGGTTAGTACGGAAGGCGAAGAGTCCAGCCAGGACCCGAGCCTGGGTTCTCAGAAGCCCTCAAAGGAAGTGAGCCAGGAGGGGTCCTTCACCTCCCCTCCACTGGGGTGTTTTCCCAGAGGAGGCGCCAGCATGGAAAGGAGGCAGATGCAACTCAGGGGCAAAAGCAAAGTAGGAGAAACTGCTCCCGGGCATGTGACAGTTCCAGGCCCTGAAAACACAAGGTTCCTCTGCTGCCACACAGGCGAGGGGACCCTGGGAGGCAACCACCACTGCCTGAGGTGGGTTTCTGAGTCAGTGCCGAAGGCCTTGGAGATGGAGGCTGTGGTCTACAGCATCAACAGTGCACTTCGGGGTCAGACAAAGGCCAGCAGGAGCTGTGGCCCCACGCAGCCTTGGAGCTCTCCCCCTGCCTGCCACACCAGCTGTCCCTCCCACCCTCAGCACGAATCCACAGCTGCTGAAACGCAGGAGGAAGCAAGACCTGTCAGGCCCAGTGGCTTCCTAGACTCTGCTGGAGGGGCCACCTCTGTGAATCCTTTGTCTCCCAGGAAGCATAGCTCACCAGGCCCCCTCTTCTCCTTGTCAGAGTCCCTGCCAGGTACCTCTTCCCACTCACTGCCCCCACCCCCCATTCCCTGCGCTGACTGGTGCTTCCGCCCAGGTGTGAGGTAGGGCTGACCTGCCTGCCCCTGTCCAATCCCCAGCAGCGGGCATGGACGGTGCAATCAAAAGGCCATGTCCTGACTGGCCTGCTCCTGCAGCTGCCAGGGCAGCCCCTCTCCTTTCCGGTTCAAACTCATCGGGGGGCCCTCCGAATGGGGAGGCTGAAGGCCCTTCGCAGCACGCTGTCTGGGTTTCAGCTGCCAGAGCTGCCACTTTTGTCTTCCCCCCTGCTCCCAGCACCTCCAGAATGGACACCCCCACCCCAAGGTGTGTAGATTCTCCTATCTCCTCACAGAGCACCCCTCCCATCACGGATCTTACTGCCTCTCCCTCCACCGGCCTGCCCATCACTTCTGCCGTCAGTGCCAGAACCTTAACCAGCACATCTGCTGGCTTGGCTCCCAGCCTGCCTCCGACGTGGCGGTCAGCCCCAGACACTACATACCAGCTTCCCAGACTCTCCTTTCGGGAGCTTCCAAGGGCTCCAGTGGGACTTTCTTTCCATCCGTCTAGGCCCTTCAGATGCCCCCTCCCACCGCCTAGTGAAAGCATAGCCTTAGTTACAGTGGCCACCAGCCTGCTGGCTCCGAGATTCTGCAGCCCTACCCCAACTTGGAAACTTCCAGGCCACCGAACCTTGGGAAGCACCACACAAGTGGCTTCTGGGGTGCTCATGACCCACAACTTCCACCTTGAGTACCCATGCCAGCACCCAGCCAGCCTTTGCTACCACCACAGTAGTATTCCCCTCTAGCACAGCCACTGCCTCTGGCTTTGCAGCTACCACCCATGTGCCAGGGCTCTGACCAATGCTGGGCCTGACAGTTGGTAGTATGGCTCAACACTGGGCAGCGCAAGCTCTACCCCCTTCAAGCTGAGGGTTCTGGCCGCACCTGTGGGCTTTGGGACTAGAGCAGCTACTATGGTTCTGAGCTGCACCTTTGCAGCATTCAGCATTACAGTAGAAATGAGTGGGGTCCTGAGCACCAAACACAGCTACAGAGGAAGACCTCCTCCCCTCAACAGAACACCCCCAGGTTGACCATGGGACCCAGCCCTAAGAACAGCTGGGTGTTTGGAGGCACTACTACCCCACCTTAAGTCACATTTGTGAAGGTGTGCCCAGACAGAGCCCTCTTACTTCCAGACCGGAGCCCAGCACCACTGCCAGCAAGGCTGCCATTAGGCGTGTGTCCATCCTGGCCTGCACCCCCATCCGCCCTGCAGCTGTGATAGGCACAGAGCGAAGGAGCCTTGCCCTGAGAGTCCCCTCATCGCCTGTCCAGGGCTTGGTTGGATACAAAACCATTGAGCCATCAACCAAGTCGCTCCAGGTTGGGATCCACTCCCTTGGAGTCTAAGAGGAAAATGCTGGCCTGAAAGAACAGCTACCTCTAGAAGAAGCTAGTACCCACTTGTCTCCAGTTTTCCTCAAAGCTGGGTGGTTTGAGGCTGTTGGAGGCCTCAGGACAGTAGATAGATGCCCTTGGCCCATTTCCCTCTAGTCCTGAAGCAGGTAGGGTCCCCCACCCCACCTGCCTGCTGCCTACAGTTGATTCCTCCCCTCTCTCTGTTTACCTCCCAAAATCCTTGTGTCTTCTCCCTAACTTATAATAAAACCTTGTTCTTATTCTTCTAAAAAAACAAAAGACAAAACAAAGCAAACCCAAAGCCCCACAGCAACAGCATATTATCTTCTTCCAGCTACCCTCATAACCATAAAGCAATTCTACTCTAAAATAAATATCTTTTGCTTAAACAACTTTAATCACAAAGTTGATTAGAGAAACTGTTGTTAACTCTCACTAGCATGGACAATGATGTACAATTCAAAAAGGATCCTTAAAGTGGTTTATAAGGACTTTAGGATGCTATTGTCAAATTATCCAAGAAATAAGACACCTGAGCAAGCCTATAAATAGAACACAAATTAAAAATGAAATAATCATTACCGCTGAATAAAGGACTTTTAGCACAAAAAGAATTAAACTCAGCGATACACCTTTTAAAACTGAGTTTTTGGTATATGCCAGAACCAACTAAATAACCAATTAATACACTTTCTCAACGAAGTTATGCAAGATAAACTAACGAGCTTCATTGGACCCCATAATAAGCTCCCTACTGAGAGAGAAATGGCAGAATAAAATCCATGTCCTCCTTCTGGTCTGTGCAGGTCCTGCATACTGTCGCACCAGTCTCCTGGCCTACCGCCTCTCCAGTATGACAGCTAACAGCCTCCACTCTGCATTCTCATCAGGCAGCCCTTCCCACTCAAGAGCCACAACCACAAATGCTTACTGAGGGCTTACTCTGTGCCAGGATCATTTACTGTGACTCTGGTCCTTTCTCCATCACACAGATGAGCCTGAGGAAAAGGAGGCTGAATAACTACTAGTCCATGGCTATGCAGCCAGCAAGTGGGTAAACTCTCACTTGTGGCCAGTGTGCTCCCTGGAATATTTCTCCTGCCACCCCCATCCCCCCCATAGGCTCTGCAGATTGAAACAGACCATCTTCCCTGATATAAATCAAATCCTGCTGCTCTCTCAGGAAATTTTCTCTGACTAGAAAAATTCATAGTACTTATCTTTATAGACTTGGCCACTGAAGTCATTCTCACTGAAATAGCTGAAATGGTTACTTCAGAATGACTGTCCAAATGCCAGGAACCCTCGCCACTGAAGGACATTTACATTCCAATTCTGATTCAAACCTGGGCTTTCTGAATTGGCTATTTTACTGGGGGCGGGGTGGGGTCATAGTGGCATTTTGATATTACTGTATTAAAATGACTATGTTAACACGTTGGTTATTTTTTAGTTATATATATTTATATATTGAGATATAATTGACATCTAACATTGTATTAGTTTCAGGTATACAACATAATGATTCCATATTTGTATACATTGTAAACTGGTCACCACATTACCTCTAGTTAACATCCATCAGTTACTTTTTGATAATTTCTATTTGAATCTAATTAATGACAGTCCTAACTTTCAGCTTTATGAAATATAATAAAATGGTTCTTACTCCTTCCCTCTCTTTTTTATTACTTGAGAAAACTCTGAGGTGTATGGGGATCATGTTGGAAACATGGGTATTTGGGTGACCAAAGGATAGAGGACATTCAAGAAATATTCTGAGATAGGGTACATACCAGCAGTTTCTCCTGAATGATTATGGCCAAGCAAATTAGGTTCTATCCACTCAACCGAGACCTCAAGTGTAGTGTATCTTATTTGTGTTATTTCAGATCTCTTCAAGTGGATTTCACTAGGACACCAGAACAGCTTCCTCCGCTGCCCGCTGGAAGGTACCCAATGCTCATGTGATAGAGACTACATTATTCACACTGGAGGAAATTCCAGGTTAAAGAGAATGGAAAGGATGCAGTCAACTAATTGGAAGCAGAAAGGTGACAGAGTGATTGCATGGGAATGGGGACTTACACACGTGTATGTATACACACACACACACATATACACACAGCTATTTACTGTCATCGAAGTCATAAACTATCGATATTGAGCAACATAACCCTGCTGTACCTTGATCTTTATAGTCACACTATGTAGTAACTTATAAACATAATCAAAATTAGGTTTTCCTGCAGTATGTCAACATCACTGGAACATGAGTTTTATTTAAGATAGGCCACATTTGGAACTATTCAAGTCTGTACAATTCTACAGTAGAAAGTGTTCTACATCCAAGAGAAAAGTCCAAGAAAATGAAAAGCAATGAATCATTAGATTAATTTCATCTATTTCTAAATTCAATGACTTCTATCTCATTTGTATAGCGCAATTTGATAGATAGGGACCTGCCATCATTCACTAAGGAAAAGACACATTTATTTACTGGTCATTCATGTGAGGGAAAGCAAGTGGATGAAGATGACAGTCAAATTTCTTGGCTGAGTGGGCTCCTGCCAGAGCCAATTCCTGTGAGTGTCTGTAAAATACCTTTTAGACAGAATCACAGTCCAGTGGTGAAACGCAAATTTTATCATACTTTCACCCATTCCAATTCTGTGATTTCTTATTAAAACAACAAACAAAAGCACTACTCTGGGTAAAGCTATAAATTTGCTCAAAATACACAAATAATCTTCATAATACTATGTCCCCAACCACCTACTTTAATTCACATTTAACAATCCAATGCAGACAAACACATCAAACATGATGTACCGTATATGCTCATATGTAAATATGACAGGCATATGTAAATATAAATTCCATGACAATTGTGATGGTGTTGTCTCAAAATTAAGAAATATGTTTATCTAAAATGAGATACCTAATTAATCACACAAGCATTGAGCCAAAATGATGAATTATTCAAATGCAATTTTGGCTTTTAATGCCACGAAGAAGAGTTTGTTTTAGCCCAAATAAGCAAGCTTATTTGTACTCTTCTTTTTTTGCTTTTTTTCAGAAATGTAAGAAACCAGAGGATAAAAGTTCTATTCTTTTTTTAAATATGCACTTAAAAAACAGTTATTAAATTTATTGGGGTGACACTGGTTAATAAGATTATATGTTTCAAGTATACAATTCTATAATAAATACATCATCTGTATATTGTATTGTGTTTACTGTGTTCACAAACCAAAGCCGTCTGTCTTCTGTCATACAGTGGACCTCCTTTACCCTCTTCTACCTCCTTCTACCTTCCTTCCCCTTTGGTAAACACCATACTATTGTCTGTGAGTTTTTGTTTGTTTTGTTTTTTCATTTGTTGCTTTCTATTTTATATACCACATATAAGTGAAATAATTTGGTTCTTGTTAATAATTTCCCCCTCATTTAACTTAGAGTAAGTCCTTATCATGTGTCCTAACATTTGTAGTCTTGTCTTCTAGAATTTGGCCAGAATGTAATTTCCTTGAATTTGCATCATACTTCACATTCCCATTGCCTAGCCCAATAACTGACATGGCAGAATTTTAAAATTTTGCTGAATTTTTTAACAAGTGGCTTAAAAAACACACACACATTTGTTCCCTTATATTCAAACAACAGTATAATTTAAGAACAAAAGGTAAATTGGCTACTATTCCATATGTTGTTTTAGAAAATGGCCAAACAATTGAAACACTTTTTCAGTGTTCACTTGTGTATTAAGAAAGCACTTATTGAGTTTCTACCATATCTTGTGGCACATACCCTGCTGCCATTCAAAAATTTTAAAGATACAGATAATGAAAATAGAATGTATAAAATGATAAAAGTGTTTTAAGAAAAGAACAAAGTATTATAAGTCGTTACAAGTCTTCATTTCCAACCATGTCTAATCTTACGATAAGGCACTCTGAGACCCACAGAAAGGCTAGGCTTCAGTCATAGAAAAGTCTTGGTTATTACCACTAGCAAAACTCACTCTGGGAGTCTGGAAAAGCTATGATCACCCTCTCACCATACAACATATATATATTCAAATGCTTTTCTTTCTGTAAATCATTAAATCTTCATGTGTTTTGGCTTTTACTTTTTCAGATGGTTTAAAATGTATTACTTTTGGGCAAAATTGACCAAAATGTTCCCAGTAGAGTGAAGGTGAGAGAATGAAAAAATACCGTAATTGTATTTGATGTGAGACAAGAGTTATGGTATTGCTGTAGTTCATCTCCATTTATCTGCTTGATAACTTCTTTCACTTCTCTCCTGTATCACTATACCAACAGTCAAATCTGTTATGACTTAAATGGCATAAAAGTAGAGTATCACATAGCTAGTAAAAAGGTTGGACATGTTCCTTAACCTCTCTAACTGTATGTTTTCTCTTCAGTAGAATGGCTTAAATATGCTTAGCTTCCAGTAGCTTAGTGTCTGGTAGACCCTCGGTAAATGATAGTTGGTGGTGGGCTGATTATTAGAACATGAATTCCATACAAACTATTGTCCTAAATCAAAGACACCGATATTCCTGTCTCTCAATTTCTCTAACTATAAAATGGAGTTATCTTCAGGGTTGTCCTAAGAATTAATGACATAATCCATGCAAAATTCCCCTTACTTAATTCTTTATATAAATAATTTTTGGTACTTCTCTTTGATTTTCAGTTTTCTGGTTCTAATTTGCCTATACCTATATTTCTGTGGTTGCTGAATTATGCAAATAATGGTAACCACAAATTGCCTGTGGGTATTACATTAAAGGACTCACCTGAAGATAAAACAACCCTGTTTTGAATAGGTGACAAAAATCTTTAGTGTTCATGCATTCCTCACAGCAATAAAGAGAAGAAACACTGAAATTAGTTATTAATCTTAAGATCCTTTAAGGACTTTAGAACGAGAAGTTTAATCTTAAAAGACAGTTGCCTATGAAAATGCAGGAATGTTTAGCACCCTGGTTTTAATATAGCCCTTTATGTGGCTCCTGTGTATATTTTTCTTGACTGAATAATTCACTTGTACTTTCCAATTTGAAATTATGTGAAAGTAAACACTTAGGAAAGCAGTAACACATTCCAGGATATATATTTATAGTCAGCAGCTCTGAAGTCATATACTACCACCAACCTCCAAAAACAAACCAGTAACCTATTAACGTGAGACCTGTCATACTGCTGTGAAATAACCGTTACATTAAATCAGATTTGCACAATGGGTTTCTCTTTAAAGCAAGTGTGAAATAGGAGGGATCAAGATTATCTCTGAAGTTGGACAAAGAAAACATAAAATTAGTAGAGAAGAAACTTCATATAAAATATCCACTTGGGGGAAGCCGGGATGGCTCAGTGGGTTAGGTGCTCACTTTGCAGCACCGGGGACTGAGGATCGAATCCCGGCCCCGGTCCGTGCGGAACCATATGTTGAACTGGGAGCTCTCCTAGTTCAGTTCTCTCTCTGTCTCTGTATCTCTCCCTCTTTCTCTCCTCTGTCAAAATAAATAAATAAATAAAAATATATTAAAAAATAATAATAATAAAATAAAATAAAATATCCACTTGGAGTGAATATTATTTTCTTCTAGGTTGTCAAACACGTGAATATGAAATTGAGGAGATCTTTA
>PVKE010028573.1:0-20833 GCA_004027555.1 Craseonycteris thonglongyai
TTTTTTTTTTTTTTTTTTTTTTTTTTTTTTTTTTTTTTTTTTTTTTTTTTTTGTTCTTTCCTATTTCCTATTTCCTCAACCTCTCAATTTTCACCAGTTTGATTATATTACTCACACATTTTGCTTCTAATTGTATATCTCCACAGTTGCTACTTTGGTTCATACTCTCATTACTACATAACTAGACAATTATTTTAACTCTAACTGGTTCCCATGTTGCTAAATTCTTCCTCTCTTTCAGGCCATCAGATTTACCTTTTTGGGGGAAGCTGGGATGGCTCAGTGGGTTAAGCGCTCACTTTGCAGCGCCAGGGACCGGGGATCGAATCCCAGCCCTGGCCCATGCGGACCCATATGCTGAACTGGGGAGTTCCCCCAGTTCAGTTCTCTCTCTTTCTCTCCTCCTCTCTCTCTCAAAAATAAATAAATAAATAAAATTAAAAAAAAAATCTTTAAAAAAAAAAGATTTACCTTTTTGGATTTATGCCCTGCTTTTCCCTTAATATATTTGTAATTTCTAGCTGCATGAAGTTAAAAATAAGCTTTTTAATGTTGTTTAAAATACTAATGAACAAGGCCAAAGTACCTATAATAAAGTGATAATTACAAATGTTTCTACAAGGTAATCTAAAAATTTCAGATACAAAATAAAAAGGTATATACATTTAATGTTTATTTTAATACTATCTTCAGACCATTTTTAAATAAACTCATAAACTTTAAACTAATTTATACTTATTTATGAGACCAGAGATCTACATATATTTTCAGAGAAAATGATTTAAAAAGCCATGAGGAATTCATGGTTTTAGTTGTTAATTGAAATGACATTTATATAATTAAAAAGTATTAAGTGAAATTTGGTTAGTAACAATATTTTAAAGAATCAAGGTATATCCAAGAAAAGGAATATTTGCTATTACAAAAAGTATATTTTCCATACTTCAGTGATGCTAATATATTTTTAATAGCAACTGTAAATATTTAGAAGTGAGTAAAGATTATGTATACTTATGTAATTTATTATGCCAATTATAATTAATGTATTGCAGGGGATAAGAGCCTATAGCCTATACAGCCAGGTTGCTCATGTTTGAATCTGGGATGAACTACTTATGAATGCTAAATAGTCTATTTAATCTTTCTATGTTTCTATTTCCTCACCCATAAAATACAGATAATAATAGCATTAATTTTATGGAGTGCTGTGACAATTAAATGAATTAACACTACTAAACTTTTATAATTGATATTCTGTCATAGTAATTTATCACTAATATGTCTAGTTATTATTTGTAAATAAAATAAATGTCTCCATATTTCTTCATGGATTTCTGCATTCACAAATTTTCTAAAATGACAAGAGATTTTTTGTGTTACAATTATATTTATTAAAATTTGAAAAGTAAATCATATATGAGTTAGATGCCCCTTTGTGCCCTCCACGTGTTGTGTTATGAGAACACTGTGTCCAGGTGGCACCTGGGTATTGACTTCTCTGTCAGCAGGAGTGAACTCGAATGGCCTTGCCAACCTTCCTACTTGACTGATCACTGACCTGCTGGTGGAATGCATGAATAGAACCCATAAAGTTGCCCATTAGTATAGTGACCACACACAGGTTAATAGTAACCTATAATACTCTGCATACCACATAAATCAAACACTATAGTGTAAAATCCCTGTTGTATAAAATCCTATAAAAATAATAGCACAATGAGCCATGGCTGGAACTCACTGATGGGGACACTTGCCGGACACCTATAAAGCCAAGATGCTGCCTCAGTTCCTCCGAGCCTTGGAAACACTCTTCGAGTGGTGAGGACTTGCTGTTACTTTATCTCTTACATTGCTCTCCTCTGTCTGTCTTACCTAGTATTCTAATAAATAGTGTTTTGCTGCCTCAACTCCATCTCAGTATGCATGGTAAATGTATACTCAACCTCTAAATTCTGTGGCCGCTTAAGACGTAGCCCCTTGTTGTTACACAATTACTAAGTATTTATTATCTTTTAGATATGTTTAATGGAATTATTAATATACTGTTATTTTATTTATTTATTTTAAAGGTGAAAAAAACAAAGGATAAGTATTTCCAAATTATGACTCTGAAGTTATGTTTAGAGAGTCATGAATGAGGACTGGAACCTTACAATGTTGGCATGTAAATTCTATGTTTTTCTCATTATGTAATTCTTTACCAACCCTGGGCAGCAGTAGAAAAAACATACAATAAATATATGCTTAAAACTGAAGATCAAAAGTGTGGCACCATCTATAAAACATAAAATGTATAAACTTTACCATCAATTATAAAGGTGTATCTTTTTAGCTCACTTATTGCAATGATTGCACTATTTTTAAGTTTTCTGAGATCATGATGCCTCTCTTTTCTCAAGATCTCTCAATAGTGCCATCTTCCTTTTTTAATACCTTTTTAATTTAGGTTCCTTGATACATAATTATAATTACTCTATTAAAAATACTATAGGGGAAGCCAGGATGGCTCGGTGGGTTAAGCGCTCACTTTGCAGCGCCGGGGACCGAGGATCGAATCCCGGCCCTGGCCCGCGCAGAACCATATGCTGAGCTGGGGAGTTCCCCCAGTTCAGTTCTCTCTCTGTCTCTGTCTCTGTCTCTCTCTCTCTCTGTAAATAAACAAACAAACAAACAAACAAACAAATAAATAAAAATGCTATAAACTACCTCCACTCTGTTGTGATTAGTTGCAAAGCCCTAGCCTAGAAAAGTTGTTTTTTTCTTCTCTAGGCCTGCACAGGAGAAGCTCACAATTGTTAGTAAGAGTAACATACTTGGCCAAGGTAATTTTATTTTATAGTTTGTGATATCTAACTTAAATGGATACTCCACTTTCCCAACAACATCAATATATTTTTATTAAATAAACTACTTCAACAAATCTCTGCAAACTCTGTATTCTGCATTTTCCCCTGCTCTTTTCATTGCTTCAGGTTGTAGCAGTTATTGAAGCTTTTTTTCTGTGATGTCTTTTTATATATATCTCATTCTCCTTGGGATACCTGGAGTATGTTTTTATCAAGACATTGGAAAAGGCACAAGGGAACAAATGGAGGAACTCTTATAACACGATAAGAACAAGCATGTGTCATCCACTTAAATTAAATTAGTCAAAGCAAATTACATGATCAGAGCCAAAGGAAAATAGAAGGAACCATAAGCTACCTCAAGGTGTAAATGCAGGAAGAGGTGAAGACATATAGCTAATAATGAAACTTATAAAATACATAGTATTTAGTAGTATTTCATTTTATATCTACTGTGGGTAGGCATAGGGGAGTGTTTCAGGGGCTATGGAAAGAAAACAAACACAACAGAATACAGTATTTAATATTACACTTTCCAAAGTGGAATTAATTCAATTTAATAATCAACTAAATGATATGCTTCAATTCATGACACTTTTTTTTTCAATTTTTTTTTCTCCTGAGGTAAAATAATTAGACTTCAGACTATTTTCATATTTGATTCTTTTCATTCATTATATCATAAACAAACCTTCCTCAAAAAAACACTGCAACTTTTAGGCAGTGAATTATGTAAAACTAGCTTTATTGTAGAATGCTGTTAGTATGCACGTTGTAATGTAACTTTGGGACATATACATTTCTGTTTGAAGCAGTAGATAATTTAAAAAAAGAAGAAGAAGAAGAAGATTTCAACACAAATTTCCTACTGAAACAATGACCACTTCTATTTTCCTTGGTTATCGTGGCTAAAACTGTATTTCCTGCCATTGATTTGAGGAGTCCTTTTCTACTGAAAAGTCAGGGTTAGAAGGCTAACTAACCTGAGTAAGGATTAGAAGTCACTTCTCCTTCCCAAACAGATTCTCATAAACAACGTCACAAGAAAATCTCTATAGAATATGTAACAAAGAATTCAGAAATAAATGAAATACTTTTAAATACCATAGTTGTTACTTTTACTTCTATAATATTTTCAACGTATTTTATTTAAAAATAGTAGAAAGGATAATTCAACTATTCAAATTAAGATCTCTTCCACTTGTCTTTCTAAAAATATTTTTTTATCAGTTAAAAAATCTGTACTGAGAAAGTCACAGAAAGCCTTTTTATTGTCCCTGATTAATTTTTATGCATTATAAAATTAAAGTAGAATGAAATTCACATGTCTCTAACTTTATTCTGCTGTGGGTTAAAAGAAGCTAAATATTTGAAACCCTCATAGATGAAGACAAAAAAATAAAATTAAAAAATAAATTACATGACTAAGAATATTTTAGAAGTAGGCTGAAGAAAAAAATTTGAGAGAAAGTTTACTTCTGGAGAGTGAAATCACATCATATTTTGCTAAAATAGAGGCTTGGAAAATAAGGGGGCAGCAATTATTTTATATATTCTGAATTTAAAATGTCATTTATAAAATTTTACAAAATGCCAATAAAGTTAGAATTCTGAAAGATAATTTTTATATCAATCCTACATATATATGCTGGACCATTTGCTTTGTAAGCTTCTGCAAATAAAAAGACAATAGACACTTATGGGCATTTATGTTAAAATGTAATTGAAAGGTATATACTGTATCAAAGAGAAAGAAATCAAAATAAATAGAGAGAAGTTTATAGTTTAGAATGGCTTGGGAAAAGAATAACAGCTTAATTGTTTCATCATACTTTTTCTTCAATGAGTTTGTAAATATTTATAAAGAAAGCTAATATTCCTTACTTATATCAAATAAAATAATACTTCATCAAACTATTCTTGAGAATGACTAACAGAGTAAAAAATGTACTGTTGGGCCACATTCACAATTAAATGCATTGTAAATAGTCCCTCTTTATAATAAATAAAAATTGATTAAAGAAATACTTTTCTCTTAATTTAAATATTTGTAGAAAACAAATAGTTTCTAAGTATCAAGCTATTATTTGTAAAATATGTGCTATTTTATCTAAATACTCACATTTTGTTATCAAGTTATTTGTGGCACAAATTCAGAATGTTTTTAGTTAATTATACAATATTTATATTTTGATTTTTGATAACTGTATTTCTCTGAATGACTTCAGTAATAAACTCAACTCTCTTTTTTAAGGAATACTTTAATTCCAGAGTCAGTAAACACACACACACACACACACACACACACACACACACACACACACACACACACTTCTTTCAGAAAGGCAAGAAAGATTTATTGTTTATTTCTCATTTCTATTTTTTTATAGATTTATTTTTATTGTTTTGGAGAGAGAGAGACAGAAGTAGGAGGACCCATTGCAGTCTACATAGTTGTACATCATTAGTTTTCAATATAGTTTCACTTCACAGGTGGGCATGGGTTGGCACAGGTCAGCAACTGGGCTGGGGCCTCCCGTATGGGAGGCATGCCCCCTTGATCTGGAAGCCTCCTACATGAGAAGC
Source organism: Craseonycteris thonglongyai (assembly GCA_004027555.1). Classification (NCBI taxonomy): domain Eukaryota; kingdom Metazoa; phylum Chordata; class Mammalia; order Chiroptera; family Craseonycteridae; genus Craseonycteris; species Craseonycteris thonglongyai. Next base: position 5,433 of record PVKE010028573.1, read on the forward strand.
ACATCCAGGGTAGGAACCAAACTGCGGGTCTCCCACATGGGAAGCTTGCCCTGAGAACCAAACTGGGGGCACACCCCAGTTTAGCATATGGTTCTGCACAGGCCAGGCTGGGATATGGTCCTTGGACCCCAGGGTTGCCATGTGAGTGCTTAACCCACTGAGTCCTCCCAGCTTCCCCCTTTCTTATTTCTAAGATGGTGATTTTTCTTCTCCTCAGCTTACTTCAGTACACAACTGTGAAACATCTGAAAAAGTTAGTAAGGTCTCTAGCTGAACTCATTAGTTCTTGTCTGGAACTTGTGAATCTCAATATTCTCTCAGAGACTAAAAATTCATTTCTTCGGTTCTTATTTAATTTTTTTAAGAAAATTAAGTAAGTCTAATTTTTTTTTTTTTTTTTTGCTATACGAATGAACGTAAAAAAGTATAAAACCACTAAAACAGTTTAGGTTAAAATACTCTTGCTTTCACCATCCAGAAACTTGCAGTGTTGCTTTAATTATGCTATAAAGTACTATAGACTTTTATTTCTAACTCTATTTGTATACACAGCCATATATGTACCTGTGTGAGCTTGTAGCCCTCCAAATAATATTTCTACATTCTAATCGTGAAAGCCTGTGATTATTATCTTAGATGACAAAATACATGATTAAGTTAAGAATTTGGAGAGAAGGAGGTTATCCTAATATTATACAGATAAGCCTTAAATCCAATGCCCCTCCTCTGACTAGTGAGGCATAGAGTGATTTCATAGAGACACTGAGAGGAGTATACAATATGACCACAAGTTCAGATATTAGATTGATATGGCTATAAGTCAAGAAATGCTGATAGCCACTGGAAGGGAAAGGAGTCCAAGAACAATTTTTTTCTTACGGCTCTCCAGAGAGAGTGTGGCCCTGGCAGGTTTCAGAATTCTATCTTCTAGAATTGTGAGAAAATAAATTTCTGTTATTTAAAGCCACCAAGTTTGTGGCAATTTGTAACAATATCTAGCTTGAAGAAAATAATACAGCATGCTTCGAAAATGAAAATTTTTACAAAACTGAAATTTTCACATCTTTGGAAAAAGCAGTATAGGATTAAGGAACTCAAATGTATTAAAAAGCTTAACAATTAGTGTTTACAACTCACAAACATTTATTAAACATATATTATGCACCAAGCAAACTCTCTGACAGCTACTACAAAAATAAATAAGCATGATCTCTTTTCTTAAGAATTTCATTACATAGTGGCATGCCCTATCTACAGCTTATATAAAATATATCTAGCACACCAAACATTAAGTTTTAATTGAAGAAGAGGCCAGCAAAAATATAGCCAAATCCATTGTAATCAGCTTTCAGACAGTGCGGTATGATGGTAAAGGTATGGAATTTAAATCCAAGTTTTTCCACATAATTGGCTGACCATGGATAAGAAAAAGAAGTTGTTCTTAACCTGGGTACGTTTATTTCTAAAAATTAATTAAAATAGTACCTAGTAACAAAACTGAATCAAGAAAAAAAAATGGTTAATCTATATACTCAAATATCTTTTGACTCAATTGACGTAATAGCAGACTATTATCTACAAACTCTAATATTTGTTTTATTTTTGGGTGACCAACTCATTTCACTTTTCCCATAAATTTTCCCATTTTAGTACCAAAAGTACCATGTCTAGGGAATGACCCTAATCCTAGAAAACTAAAATAGTTGGTCCACTTTATTATTTTATGGTCACCGTATTCACGGCTACAATAAAATGTGCTGCTGGAACTCATACCCTCGTTCAGTCTTCATTGAGTATGGTCTGGCTGTTGACAATACTCACCAATATATCACAGTTAAAAAAAGAACTTAGTGGTAAAGCTGGAATGGCTCAGCAGGTTAAGCACTCACTTTATAACCCCAGGGTCCAAGGATCAAATCCTGGCCCCATCCCTGGCCCGTGCATACCCCTATGCTGAACTGGGGTATGGCCTCCAGTTTGGTTCTTACTGTGGTGCTTTTCAGGCCCCTGGTTTGGCCTCCCATGTGTGAGGCCCCCTGCCCAGTTCCTGCCCTGCGTGGCCCCGGCACACCTGTATGGAATGAAACCATTTTAAAAACTGATGACATACAGCTATGGAGACTGCTCTGGGTTGTCCTTCTCTCTGTCTTTCTCTGTCTCTGTATCTCTCTCTCTGTTAAAAACAATAAAGTAAATCTTTAAAAAAAAAATCAGGAACTGCTAAGTCTGACCATTTAGAGACTAAAACTTTTGCAGTTATGCTTTCTGGAAACCCAAAGCTGTAGCAAATCTGGCCACTGTGATGAGAAACTAGAATGAGAGTGCATAAAAAGATACATAGCCAGAAATGCCTTGAAACTATACGAAGAGAAAAAATTCCAATCAATTTAGTCTTTCTGCTTAGCCTTCAGATGACTTCAGAATGAGTAATCATTTGACTGCAGTTAGCTAAGAAATCCCAAGTGGTATCCGTTGAAGGACTGTTTAGCTGAATCTAGTTAACTCTCAAAAGTTGTAAGAGGGGAAAACCGGGATGGATCAGCGGGTTAAGCGCTTGCTTTGAAGCCCTGAGGACCAAGGATCGAATCCTGGCTCCGGCTCAGGCGGACTCACATGCTGAACTGGGTGTGCTTCCCGAATGCTGTGAGGCTCCCAGTTCAGTTAAAAAAACAAAAAAAAAAACATTCAAAATTTGTAAGAGATAATACAATAGATGTTGTTAGCCACTAAATTATGTGATTATTTTTATGAAGTAATATATAAGTGAAATAGTTTATCAATAGTTCGTTTTTCACATGATCACAAGCCAAACACCTATGACAAGCCTCCTGCATTGCCTCTTTTTCTAAATACCTGCACTGGCTCCCAGACTTACTTCAAACTAACTGCCCACAGCTGAGTTAAAAAAAATACTTGCTATTGTTTACTGATCTTTTTGCAGAAGATATACCATTAACTCTGAACATATTAAAAATACCATCTTGCCTATGTTTGAGGGGTCAGAATAGACCTGAATTCTCTGCAGATCCAGTGGCAAGAGTTTGCTCTTCTATGAGGTAGAGAAATAAATAAAAACTCAAAGATTTGTGGCTCAGCTTGAGCCTTAATCAGGTTGTTAACCTATTTATGTCCCTTCCCAATAGAAGCTCAGTCAAGCAGGTCAAACAGGAAACAGATACCATGCTACACATTCAATCTATTTCAGTATTGCCCTCCCAAACCTGCCATCCATCAATGTCCTTTATATTCCACAAGTAAAAACAACTCCTAAACAAGCAAAGGAAACAATATGAGCATGTACTTATGGTTGAATAATATTTCCCTAAATATGTGCATGCCCTAATCCTGTGAATATTACCTCATAGGGCATAAAGAACTTTGCACATGTATTTAAGTCAAGGATCTTGAGATAGGCAGATTATCCTCGTGTGGCTGTTACAATTGCAAAGTCCTTGCAAAGGGGATGAATGAGGAATCTGAGTCGAAAGAAAAGATGATATGATGCTGGATTACAGTGATGAGCTTTAAAGATAGAGGAAGGGGTCACAAGCCGACAACCAGTAGATGTTGAAAAAAGCAAGACAATATTTTTTTCCCCCCAGAACCTCCAGGAAGAATAATCCCAATGAATAACTTGACATTAGCCTGGTAAAACAGATTTCAAATTTCTAATGTCCTGAACTGCAAAATAATACATTTGTGTTGTTTTCACTTTGTAGGAATTTGTTACAGCAACAACAGGAAACTAATACAGTAATGGTAGGATTGATTCCAGGTCAGTGACTACACCACCAGCAGCAAGTCAAGAAGTTCTCTTATGCCTACATAAAAGTAGCTGACCCAGGACACAGTAAACAAGCAATACTTTTTAATATTAAATTTCATTCTTTTGGCAGCTATTAAATAAAACTTATCATCTATGATGATAATTTGCTTCTGTAAGTCAGTTTATGGCCAGGTATTTCATTCTCATTTTCAAAGGCAACCCAAATATGTCTTGTTTGCCTCATTTGTTCACTACAAGAAATTAGCCTTGTTACTCAGAAAAGAGTATCTGGAAATTCCAGCTCATAGAATCAGCAGTTCAGATATATGTTGTCAGACTTAGCATACTCCTTGCATAGAGCCCATGAGGAAAGTAGTGCTTGGGTCCTTTGTATTCAATTCTGGTTGCCTCACATAATAAGCAAGTAGCCAGTAGCTCAGAAACTGATGCTCAGAGATCTGGCAGTGGCATTGCTTTACCTCGTCAAAGATGCCCAAGAAGGCTGTTGAGTTTTTGGTAAATAAGCCTGATTGTAGACGAACACTATGTTTTGATAAAAAGAAAGCTGCTTCTTGCCATGGAAATCAGATTAGCTCATGAGAAGGAACAAATATAAGTTCTTCCTTCTTAATGTGCTAATTAAAATTAATTTTAAAATTATATATTAAAGAATAATTATATCCAGCTACAGTCAACGTTGTTATACTGATTACCAAGTTCTCTTTCCTATTAGGCCTTGAGCTAAGCTTGGACACGTGCTGTATAATGTCTTGCAGGTTTACAGAATTCAGAAACTAGTCTAAGTGACAAATGTATGTATAACCTCTGAAGTCCTTCCAAGTGGAAATGGAGGGAGCTGAAGTTATTGGTTATATAGATGGAGCCAGATTCCTGGGGTTCAGTCTTCACTGTCATGTGTTCACTGTATGATCTTTAGCAACCTCCTTGGCCGTTGCCTTATTTCTTCACTTGTAATAGAATGTCAATAACATTATTTTATATCATTGATATAAATATTATATCAAATCATAGGTTTAAAGGACTTATACAGTGTCAGAAACCTAGGGATATTAAAAATAGAGATTGAAAAAAGCAAAGAAGGATAAAAAAATTTACAGTAAGAGATCAGACTTATAGAGGTTGTTAGTTGGAACAAAAAAGTAGATTTGGCTATTAATCAGAGGCCATTTGGTTGTAAGAAATAGAAACCATTATTTAACTACTTCAATCTATAAGGGCATACCTCGATGGCCAAGAATATAGTCATCAGAGTCTGACAAACTAATGGGAAGTTTGGTTGTCAAAATATTTATTTCAGAAACTTTATGGACTTTTGTCTTTGTTGTTGTTGTTGTTGTTGTTTGTTTGTTTTTAGTTTGGTTTATGTTTTTTTTTCTCAGCAAGCTGGTATTGCTTTGGTGTACCCGTTATAAAATATTATAACTCGGGGAAGCCGGGATGGCTAAGTGGGTTAAGCTCTCACTGTGCAGCACCGGGGACCCAGGATCAAATCCTGACCCATCCCGTGCGGACCCATGTGCTGAACTGGGGAGTGCCCCCAGTTCTCCCTCTGTCTCTGTATCTCTCTCTCTCTCTCTCTCTCTCTCTCTCTCTGTCAAAAACAATAATAAAAAAAAAAGTTGAAAAAAAATTATAATTCAATTTTCAGTACTGTGTGTCTCTATGCCACCCAGAGTAACTACCGTGACTATTTTGCAGGTAAAAGCTTGTATTGCTGCAGCTTTGCTCAGATTTTTACTTCAATTTCATTAGTCTGTGTGCAATGGGAAGACAGACAGGAAAAACATTTCTGTGACGTCTACAATGCTTTATTATTCACTTTCATAGGTGTTGGAATTAGAAGTTAACTTCAGATTGTTCTAAGAATACTTTCAACTTGTTTAAATAAAATGGAAGGGAATTTAAAATATGAAGTTTTCCATAGATTGAATAAATTTAATAATCTTCAAATCATAAAATGATTAGGTGTTTTACATGATAATATAGAAAGAATGGTATTCAGCCTATGCTATAATTATATAAAAATAAAATATTTGTATTTTCCAAAAATGATTTTTGGAAATTAATACAAAAGTATTAAATAAAAAAGTATTTTTATAAAGTATTAAATATGGCCTCAGAACCTACTTATCAATATGTTTGTGGGATGTCAACATAGATCAACAGGTTGAGTGCTTGCCTTGCAATTGCAACATTCCAGGATTGAAGCCAGGCCCCAGCCCATTCAAATCCATGTGCTGAACTGTGGCACAACTGCTAACTTCTGGGACGGCAGTGAAAGTTCTCCCCTCCTGTGCTGGAGGCCCACAGTTCAATTTCCGCTCTGTGCTGCCCCACATTCACATGCATGAAATGAAACTATATCACAACTAATGATGTACAACTATAGACACTTCTCTGGGCCCTCCCCTCTTCTCTCTCTCTCTCTCTCTCTCTCTCTCTCTCTCTCTCTCTCTCTCTCACCTTCTAACAAACAATAACATAAATCTTAAAAAAGAGGGGAAGCCGGGATGGCTCAGTGGGTTAAGTGCTCACTTTGCAGCGCTGGGGATGGAGGATTGAATCCCGGCCCCGGCCCGTGCTGAACTGGGGAGTTCCCCCCAGTTCAGTTCTCTCTCTCTCTCTGTCTCTGCATCTCTCTCTCTGTCAAAAATTAATAAAATAAATAAATAAAAACTTAGAAAAAAATGTTTGATGTTCTTGAAGCATTCATTATTCACTAACACAGAAACCTTCTAAACTTGCCTAAATCTGCCTCCTGCTACTTTACTAATTTTCTTCTCTGCCAATCTGAGTTGTTTAAAGAAATATGATCTTATTTTATCTTGGTCTCAACATAAATCTCACCACATGATTCATGTTTTACATGAATTCAAGGGAAGGAGTAAATTATGTTCACTATGTTTGAAAACTACTTTTATAAATAGTACGGAAAATATTTTCATTCATCAGCAAACATTTATGTAATGCTACTATGTGTTAAATACTAGCTCATAAATTTGAGTATCTCTGATTTTTGCCTTCAAAATTTTCAAAGATGGCGAAGGCAGATGAAAATTCATAGCACTGTCAGATGGAAATAAGTAATGGTTGCTGGTGATTGAATATCTAGAAGATTACCTTCCACAATCAATTTTGCTAATCCAAGTGCTATATGACTAGGGAAAGTAGAAATGGAATTTGATGTTATAGGAGAAAAAATTTCAGCTTTATAACATAAAATTAATAGTTTCTCAGGGTTGAAACACTGAATATAAAGGATAGGATGTGACAGGAATACACCTAAAAACAGGCAGGAGCAGGTCAAGGAAGGTTTTACTCAACCTATTAAGAATTTTAGGTTTTAGGTGATAGATAATAAAGCTTAGAAAATTTTAACAAAGAAAATTGGCAAAATTAAATACCATTTCATTAATGACTTCCTCAACATTTCTGGTTTAGTAATGTCAACAGGGCAGTGTTCATCTGGCTAATGATAGAATTTGAGGGTAAGACAGTAGAGTACAATATAGGAAACGCTATTCAGAATCCAATGATGGAGTTAGGAGTGGATTTTACAAAGTTATTTACCAAGGTGTGGTGTAGAGAATTGTGAAATAGTCTTGAACAATAAGTACTGGTTATTTTTGTTTGTTTGTTTTTGTTTTTGTTTGTTTTTTTGTGTGTGTGTTTTAATTTAACACTGAATTTGACATAATTTTATTCCATTCTTGGTAAGTCAATAGATACACTTAAATTCAAGAACAGTATCTTCTCATAGAAAAAAAAAAAATTGTTTCCCAATTTTAGATGACATAGTTTCTTGCATCAGAATAAAGAGGAAAGGAGATTGTCAATTAATTTACATGCAGAGCAATAGCACTTGTTTTTTTTTCAAAAGTTATTGATAAGAAATATACTTCCATAAAGTTGTTGAATTTATACTTCTATATTTGTCTTTATATGTGGCTCCATTTTTCTTCCTATGTAGTATACAAATGGTCAATGTGTATTTTCTAGCATTCATTTATCAAGGCACAGCACCTGATTTCTCATACTTTCTGTACATACCTTCAAATATGTAAACAAGATCCTCTGAATTTCAGTTGTAGGCAATGGTATAGAATCAAATGCTTAACAACTAGTTCTGCAGAAGCAACAAATTCTGATTTGTAGTCTTTGCCTATCTTTGTGGGGTACATATGCGACCATTACTAATTTCAAGCTTCTGATGAGATGATATTGCACACAAACTTGGGAAAAGATGTTTACAATCACCTCGTAAAAGCCAGTGTAATTCTGCTCCAACATTCTATAGGTTTAAGGCCGATAACATTTTCTTGGTCAAAAAATCAAGTTATACTGCATAGCTCATAAAGAGAAGAGTTCTCCTATTTTGCAGACAATCAATATAAATTCCCCAGAGGAGAAGTAAAAAAGTGAACAAAAGTGCTATATAATAAAAGCAACTACATTTGAAAAAAATTCATATATATCTACTAAGACATTTAATTTTACTTTCACTATATAGAATTTTACTTTTAGCATATAGATGTTTATATCCATGTATTAAAGGTAAAATTAAATGTCTTAGTATATTTATTCTAGTATAGAGATATTTAATACATTTATTTTAAAATACTAATAGTTAAATATAAACCAAGCTTATAATTTATCTCAGTAATATAGTTACATAATGTACAAGAAATAAATATCTTTAGACTCAATAAAATATAAATTGAACAGATGTGCAAAAGTCTGTATGCTTCGTTCAACTATTTTTAGTTTTAGAAAATGACTACCATAATGAAAAATATATATTGTTTATAAATATAATGCCACTTATTCTTGAATAGAACTTTATAGTCTACAAAGTCATTTCACTCATAATATTTCATTCTATGATCGTAAGCAAGACCTCTCAAAGTAGTCAGGATATATAGTTAATATTAAACTGTGCCATACACTTATGCCAAGGACAATTTTTAATATCCTCAAAACCAAAATGTGTACTAAGTGGTTTTTCTAAGGATTTTAGAATGTTTTATATCATTAATTCTCTCAACTTGTTTTGAGGTTGGAAAAAATTTGTACCATCTCAAAGAAGAGTTGTGACTAACTGTGAGTTTGTATTGTGATAATCAAACTAGAATACTAAATACATTTTCCATAAGTTAGGGGATTAGTTCGTGCCAGGAACATATGGAACTAATAGAGTGAAAAGCAGAATAAGTGTATGTCCTCTAGAGTGGTCATATTGCATCAATTTGCCATATCAATGAGGAAGGAGTATTTGTTGTTATAGGATAGAGCAAAAGGTAGCTTTTTGGAATCCATATATAAAGCTAAAAATGATTACATAAAATTAAATATTTAATTCAGATTTTGATATTAGCAAAGTATTCATTGTGAAAATAATAGGGTTATTTCTTCCATACACCTTCTCCATAGTTAAAAGTACATTTGTCAACTAATTATAGAAAGGAGCAAGATACTACAAATAATCTATTAAGCTATCTAGCTAATGTTCTAGGTATGTATGTATGTATGTATGTATGTATGTATGTATGTATGTATCTATCTATCTATCATCTATCTCTCTATCTGTCTGTCTTTATCATTTAATTAAAAGCAAACCTGAAAGTTTTTCATAATTACCCTAAATAATAGACAAGAAAGCAAGCAAAGTACTGCATCTATATTTTTAAGCCTTCATTATAGAGGTATTAACTAGAAAATATGCAAAAGCAGTTTCAAATTATATATTCTGTTTTTCAAAAATGAGATATAGGAGATGCCAGGATAGCTCAGCAGGTTGAGTGCTTGCCTTACAATCATGAGGTTTGGGATTTGATTCCGGGCCCAGCCTCTGCAGACCCATGTGCTGAACTGCAGCACAACTGGTAACTGCCCAGATAGTGGTGAAAGTGCTCGCCTCCCATGAGGGAATCCCCCCTTTTTGGTCCCCACCCTGCACAGCCCCACATTCACCTGTGTGGAATAAAACAATGTTGCAAGTAATGATGTACAACTATGGCGATTACTCTGGGCCCTCCCCAGTTATCTTTCTTTGTCTTTCTCTCTCTCTTTCTCTGTCTCTCATCTCGCCTTCTATCAAACAATAAAATAAATCTTTAAAAAAAATAAAAGTTATAAAAAGAAAAAAATGAGATAAAAAGTCCATGCTGATAAACACTGTTGAATATTGCTCATATTTCTTAAAAGAAAGGTATTTAAATTAATATGTTCTTTACTGTCATTACTGAGAACATTTGTTCATCTTTCATAAACATTTTACAGAATAAGTCTAAGATATAGTTCCATGCAGAATTGACTTCCCTTTTATATAAAGAGAAAACAATAATAAATAATAGATATGTATATGTAAAAGCAGGTAGCTGTGCCTCTGAATTAACTGTTTGGTGTGACTATTGCAGCAATGAACACAGTAAATCCTCTGGAGCTGTCATGCTCCACTAGCTGAATAATCTTTTTTTGATGCCTCCCTAAATATGTATTTACATGAGTAATTGTAATGGTTATGAAAAGGCAATTATGTCAAGTAAGTCAATAATATACTTAAGTAACTCTTAATCTGGTAGAATGTGTTATCAGTTTCCAAAAGAGAACTTTTACTGATGTTTTCAAACAAGGCATTTTGTAAATTTGAAAAAAATAAACTGAAGAGTCTATTAGTTGTTATGTCAGATATATTAAAAACAATATTTGTTATCTGGGACAAAAAACTATTTGTTATTTTTTAAAGCTCCATATTATATCAATTATCAATTTTACTTTGCTTTTGTAGTTCTATTTTATAATATTTTAATGAGAACTAATAATAGTGAGGAAATTTTAAAAAATAGCATTGATCAATTCACGTTTTAAAGACACAAAAAGATATCCAGAATTAACATATCAACCAGACAGATGAGTAGATGACTAGATTTATAAACCTGTAATTGAAAACATGTACATTTTGAGTCTACTATTATACTTCTTAAAAAATAACACTCTGGGACACATTTTGCCTCTACATGTTGTAGGAAGTCCATAATAAATATGGAGCCTCTGTTAGAAAAGAAAATAAGTTAGGTTGTATTTACTTAGCTTTACCTGTTATGAGCATATTTCCACATATATATTTTGCAATAGAAGCTAAACTTCAGAATCTTAGCTGAACCTGTTTACCAACACAACTTTTGATAGGTTTTGTATCTTTGCTGCGATTATTTTTTCATAATTGCTGTTAACACTTAAAATGTAATGATGTAATTGTTCTCAATTATTTTCAAGTGAAATAGTGATGTATTTTTAATTGTGTATTATCAGAGCCTTGTATATCAACTGTCACATTTGGATTATCTATAACAGTATTTCTGTTTCTAGTGTTATCTCTGTTTGTATTACAGATTCCAGAGTAGTTGTATTTGCAATACTTTGTTACATAAGAGTATTATAGAATAACATTTAGAAAAAACTAAAAAGGTATTCAAAATAAAATTATTAACTTTAACTATTATTACTACTAATAATGAAAGACCAAAAGTAATCTATTATATCATATAATCCTCATAAACTTGTGAGATGACATTATCATCTCCATTTTATACATGAAAAAGTTAGAGCTCAAGACGTTGAGGTTTATAACATATATCAAGTAGCCAAGAAATGTCATAATTTCAACTAAGGTCTTTTGACTACCAAATGCTTGCTTTTTCAGATTATGTCCAATCTGACTTTTATAAGCAAAATCTTTTTAAATTGAATTATTTATGCTAACCTAAAATAAACAGTCCATCCAAGTAATGTGATTAGTTTTATCTCTAAAAAATTCACTTGTTCACAATTAATCAGTTAATAAATTTTCTCTTCTTTACCAGATCAACATTTTAAAATCTCAATTTTCAGTATAAATAAATACTCAGTGCTAAGGTTTTCATAAAGGATAAATTTCATCCTTAGAGAATCATCTGTATTTCTATACACTATAGCTATAAGTCTCTTCCAAAATCCCTTTTACTACTCATGGAATTTTAAGTTTAAACAACTTCTTGGGAAAACCAGGATGGCTCAGCAGTTTAAGTGCTCTCTTTGCAGCTCTGGGGTCTGAGGATCGAGTCCTGGTCCCAGTCTATGTGCACCCATATATTGAACTGGGGTGTGTTTCCCATGTGGGAGTTCCCACATTTTGGATCTCGCCGGGGCAAGTTTCTCATGTAGGAGGCCCTGAGTTCAACTCCCAGCTTGTGTGGACCTGCCTCCTATGTGGGAGGCCCCTAGCTAGGTTCCCAACATGCATGACCCCCAGGCACATGTGTGAAACAAAACCATGTCAAAAACTGATGACATACAACTATGAAGACTACTGTGGGCCCTCCCCCTTCTCTCTGTCTCTCTGTCAAAAACAATAAAATAAATCTTAAAAAAATGTTTAAACAATTTCTTTATTTGTTACAAATTACCATTTTTTCCTGGTATTTGCCTGATTCAACAATTAAAAATGAAAAACTAAAACAACAACAACAAAAAACAAACAAACAAAGAAACCAAAATAGCTAACTTAAGGTAGTCAATTTAGAGGCGATCTTCCATCTTCCAAAGCATCTGCAAGTAATACCTAAATATAATTTTAATACTTGAGATATTAACAAACCTCACAATAGAGCTTAAAGCCAGTAAAATATTGATTATATTTACCTACATATAATTACTTCCAAAATAACTATCGTGTTTTTCCATGTGTAAGACACTTCTGTGTTTCAGACAGCCCCTACTTTTCTAACCCAACATTAAGACATCAATACACAAGTTAATCCCATGTATAAGACAACCCTCAATTTTTGGTCTGTTATAGACAAAAGTATGATTTCATACATAAAAAAATATTGTATTTGTGTTTTATAAATACGTACCATATGCCACATCTACTATTTATGTTAAAATGATATTTTTCAGTGAACACTTGAAAGTAAATATTTGTGTTAAAGAGTATTCCTTTTGAATTTGCAAGTAAATATTAAAACAATTAGCATTCCTTTGTCTGGAATGTTATTTGTTGTGGGTGAAGTCATATTATCATAGAATATAGTCCTGAAACTATGAATCCTTTTTGGTTAGGACTTTTCTACATAAGCTGCCATTTGTAATCATTTTCACATTTGGCAGTTTTGCATCCTGACTGGCCTGCAAGTCTTCATTCAAAAAATGTTCCTGGTTTATTTCCAGGGAGAAAAAAGTATCTAATTCTTGTTCTACTTTAAATAATCCCCTCATATATGTGCTTGTTTACAACAGTCAATAGACTGGAATTTCATTAGGCCATTGAGCTTTGTTTCTCTTTTAGCTTGATCCATTAGAATTTGGGGAATGATCTAATGTTTTCCCATTTAGCTAGTAATCACCTTTTAACTGACATAGTCAGCATCATGTGTCAAATTTACTTCTAATGTCATTTAAATAGCTGCACATTAAGAAAGGGCTAAATGATAGGTTTTAGTAAGTTGGTGAAGCAAAAGTTTAAAGATGTACAAATTAAACTGGACAAAAATCAGGCTTCGGAATTCTGATTCTTGTTTATCTTCCTAAACAAATAGATTATTTCTCAGGGTGAAGACGATGGGTAAAAAATGGTGACTGATAAAAGATGCACAAGATGCTTTTGTTCAATGCTGTGATTTGAACCTTTAGGTCCTAACCTTTTACCTCAGGGCCCTCAGCCTTCTCTGTCTCACGTATTTGTAAGATCTCTTTGCTACACTGTTGTTTTCAGAACCATATAGTGACAACCCAACATCCACTGCCACTTCCTTTTTATTAATGTAATACTGTCACTCTTTCTTCTTCCTTTTTTTCCTCTCACAAGTGACAACTCTTACAGAATTCATATCATTGTTAAAAACTATTTTCTGATATTAATAGTAGCATTATGTTTCTCTTTGATCTCAAAACCTCACAAAAATATATTTTTATTGGAACATATATCAAATTAGAGAAAATTCAAATATCATTGAAAAATCAGTTTAGAACATCATTGCAATATTTATTTTGATAAAGTTTGATCTTTCAAATTGCATATCAATTTTGGGTAGCCTAAAAATAATTTTTGTCTGTAAAATAATCAGAGTGTTGAGATGATTCTGTCAGGACACATTTAGGACAATGTTCTTTTCAGCATATTTTAAAATATCTTTCCCCTTTTTGAAAATCTATGAAAAAGCAAACAAATAACAACAACAACAACAACAACAACAACAACAACAAAAACCACGTATTTTCTTCAAGAGTCTGCAGTATGGAATGCTCCATCTAGTGGCATAATTGAACCCTGGCAGAACTTACTACACTTGAAATAATACACATAGTCAGTGAGGTTTATTCATGAGACAAAAGTGCTGAGAAATGCAGTACACTTTTGAAATATATCAAATTTACATACTTTGCTTACTATTTGATACAAATATCAACATTTTACATTTTAAAAAACATGCTATAAATTTATTAAATGCTTTTAAAGCAATTCATCACATAATTTTACAAATAATTTGAAATAACATAATCAAAGTAGTGGATGTTATATAATATTTAAATAGATTTAAAATCTAAAAATGAGCGAATCCAAACATTTGGCAAATACAGAAAGTATGAATATAATATTTCCATTTTGGTTAATCTTTTTTAGTGAACCTATTCATAAAATATGAAAATAATTAAAATTATTTACTATTTTAATTTTGTTAATGACTTCATCATATAAGTATCTAAATCAGGGGTTAACAAAACATTTATTGCCAAAAGACAGATAGTAAACATTTTTTACATTGTGATTTACATCGTAAAGTATGTTCTCTGACCTACACTTTTGGTTATTATTGTCTTACAACACTTTAAAAATGTAAATATATTAAAGAAAAAAAATACTTAACTCATGAGTTATAGAAATCAAATAGTGAAGGATGCCAGGATAGCTCAACAGATGAATGCTTGCCTTGCAACTGCGAGGTCAGGGTATTATATCTGGGCACTAGCCTGTGTAAACACACATACTAAACTGTAATGTGATCTGGTAATTGCCACAGTGGCAGTGAAGGTTCTCACCTTCCATTTGGAAAGCCCACAGCTCAGTTCCAACCCTATGTAATCCCACATCACCAGTGTGGAATGAAACTATGTCAAAAAAAAAGGAATGAGGTACAACTATGGAGACTGTTCTGGGCCCTCCCCCTTCCCTTTCTCTCTCTCTGTCTCTCTCATTTTCTCTCAAAAAATAAAATAAACCTTAAACACAAACACACACACAAATAGTGAATCATATCCAGCCCACAGGTCCTACTTAATTTATTAACTTCTAATATTAATTATTACATTTAGAATATAAGCACTTTTGTGTTTCTTCAAACAAATATGACAAAGTGACATCATCTTTGTCTTTCATTTAGTTACTGATTAGAAAACTATATTTGAATGAATATGTAGTCAATATTCTTTTTTTTTTTCTTTAATACAATGTGCTGACTTTCTGAATACAATTAAAAGGATAAATAGTCCTTTCAATGCAGAAAAGAAGAACAGACAATGCTCTAGCACAGAGTCAAAGCCAAGGGAACTATAAAGCACACTTGGGTGTTCACTGTGC
>PVKE010028574.1:0-20833 GCA_004027555.1 Craseonycteris thonglongyai
TGTGCCCCCAGCTCTGTTTTTTCCAGGGCAAGCTTCCCAGGCAGGAGGCCCCCAGCCCAGTTCAACCCTCTGTGGCCCTGTACCCACCTGTGGAATGAAACTATATCGAAAACTAATGTACAACTATGGAGACTTCTCTGGGCTCTCCCCCTTCTCTCTCTCTCTCTCTCTCTCTCTCTCTCTCTCTCTCTCTCTCTCTCTCTCTGTCAAAAAATAAATAATAAAAATAAATCTTAAAAAACAAACAAACAAAAAATAATTTCATGGAAGAACTAATATCTAAGCTGAAACCTGAGAGGAATGAGTTAGCCAGGGAAAGTGGAATAGGGTGGTGAGTTAGTGTGTGTAGTCTCGAAGAAAAGAAAAAAAGGTAGGCTTGAAACCCTGGAATGGATTTAATGAGTCTATAGATCACAAAATGACATATAGTGCTGAGTGATGAACATGAGAGTCATGCATGGGTTAAATTGATGCAGAAGCTCATAAGCCTTAGTAAGGAGTCTGTTTTTTTAACTCTGTGAGCAACAGAAACTCATTAAAATGTTTTAAGCTTGGGAAAGATAAAATCACAATTTCACTTTAAAAGATCATTTCATTTTCAAAATCTACAATGGGGGTGAAGGGTAACCCTTGTTCGTGAACAATACCAGAAGCAGAAGGACTCTTATAGGGATCCCAGGAGAAATGAAAGTAATGTGACCTTGAGAAGTAGCAGAGGAAAAGGAGAAAAGTGGGCTTATTTTATGGATAGGAGGTTGTACAATTTACTAGATGTGACAATATTATACTTCATGGAATCTAAAACTCTATTGGTTTAAAATACATCATCTTATGTAACACTAGGAAGGGAAAACCCGCCAGTTAATAAAATATGATACACCATTGAATGTTAGAAGCACCACAATTTCAGGGATGTAAAATGTGTGTGTGGGTGGGGTGTACACTGTGGACTGATGAAACATAATAGACGAGATGTAGGAAGAAGTCAAAGATGTGACTGGGTAACTGAATAAAAAATGAATGAGTGGGCAACTGAGACAGAACTGTGAAGATTGGGTAGGAGAGGCATGAGAAATAATGATCTAGATTTTCAACATGATGCATTTGAAGTGTCTGTGTGATATCCAAGTGGAATGTATAGTATCAATTTGTTTTATGTGTCTGGAATTGTAGTAGTTGCCTGACCTAACGATAAAAGATTTGGGAAATTTTCAGAATGTATATGAAAAATGAAACTGATACAAGGAAGGAGAGAGTGGTCAACAATGTCAAATAGTATTAAATGGTTTAGTAAAATAGAAACTTATTTGATTAAAATAATTTTTTTTTAATGAGCAGGTTGATTATAGAGGCTGGAGCCAAGTGACAAGTTAGGTCCTTAATATGGGAGGCAACATGGTGACTTTGGAGAAAAATAAGAAATTGACCAAAGAACAAGTTTACTCGGGAGACCAATGTTGAAAGAAGGTACTTAGATGACTGAAGAGAGGAAGAACATTAGAAACAAGCTTTACCCAATTCACAAATTAGCTGAGAGGCGACCTAATAAACATGGCAACATACAAAATCTAACATGTTACTTTTTTCCTTCAGTAAGAATTCTGTTGCATTAGCTTTTTCAATGTTATAATTTGCTAAAGATTATGTACTAGTCATAAGGGAATAGAAAACCTCGTCAATGAAATCTTATTTATATATATGGTATGGATTGAATTATGCCCAACCATGCACCCTACCCCCCACAAATTCATATGTTGAAGCCTTAACCTCCAATGTGACTGTATTTGGAGGTAGGCCCTTTAAAGAGGTAGGTAGCTAAGGTTAAATGAAGTCATAGAAAAACTCCAAATTCAGTAGAACTGATGTCCTCATAAAAAGAGGACGAGACTTCAGGGATACAGGAGCAAAGAGGAAAGGCCATATGAGGACAGAGAAAGGAAAGAGACCTCGGGAAAAGTCAACTCTGCCAGTACCCCAGTCTGAGACTTCCAGCCTCCAGAATGTTAGAAAATAAATTTCTATTCTTTAAGGCACCCAGCAGGAGAGGGGGTGGGAAGGAGAGAATGTGGGAGGTATGGAAAAAGAAGAAAAATTAATGATGCTAAATTTTTATTCATAGATCACACTAATGGTCACATTTCTCTAGCTCTCTCCCCTTAAGTTAGAATTTAATATTTAATTAAAACTTGAGTTTCAAATGTTCCACTGTGAATTTTATTGAAATATATTTTATTCATATTTTAAAATCTGGTGTTTAGCCAAGGAAATTCTAACTAGAATAACTCTAATTAGAACACCCCAAAATATTCCGTTTATTACGTAGAATACTTAGCTTAAATATTGCTTGGCATAACTTTTGACAGAAAAAGTGAGATTACTATCTAAAGTAGCAAAAGGTAGTAATGTATTTTTATGATTTTGTTGATATAAACTTTTCTTACCTTGGTATTCCTAAATTTACACTATCATGAAGCTCAGTGGTCAAGTAACTAGTTATGAATTTTAGGGTTTGATTTGTACTGACTCAGCACTTGTAGTTAGTATAACCTATTAACTCAAAACCAGTTTCTGCTTTCCATTTCCAAACTTTAAGTAAAAAATTTACAAATATACTGAGCAAATTGAAAAAGTCAATTTGGAACCATTAAGAATTTGAAAGTATGTTTAGAGGCTTTCATTTTGTATATGGCATACTTATAATAACTATGCTATAAGAACATTAGTTTTAAATGCACATATTGCTGATCAATTCAGTTATACAGAATTCCCCTTGAAAGAGTATTTTGCATATAGCATAAACATGAGGCATTTACGCTTGGATATCTTTCAAATCTGAAAAGCACGCCATCTTCACTCCAAATTTTTCTGTTATGTAGTTACATAATGGAACTCTAATTTTGACTATTTGCTATAAGCAATGATGCAAATCCTTGACTTGAAAACAGTAACTATACAAGAAAGACATCTGTGAATATGAACTGGACAGTGTTTTTGTTGGGTACCAAGATATCTACAGAAAAATTTAAAGACCTCTTCCTCCCTAAACTTACTTTGGAAAGGTAAACAAAAATATTCATTTTATAAGTTTTGCAACTTGAACTTTCATTCCTGCCTTAGTATGTGAACTAGAATACATTGACAGATAATGAGATAATGATACCAAGCTTTCAGGATAGATGCTATATTTATTTTTTTTTGTTTGTTTTTTAAGGTTTTATTTTATTATTTGAAAGAAGAGGAGAAGGAAGAGGAAGAAAAGAAGAGAGAAGGAGAGAAGAGGGGAGGACCCAGAGCAGTCTCCATAGTTGTGCATCATTAGTTGTGACAGTTTCATTCCACGCAGGTGGATGTGGGGCTGTGCAGGGCAGGAACCTTTGCTGTGGAGCCATCCCAGTAGCTACCAGTCACACCACAGTTCAGCATATGAGTTTACATGGATCAGGACTGGAATCAAACCGCAGACCACGTGATTGCAAGGCAAGTGCTCAACTGCTGAGCTAACCCAGCATCCCCAAGATCCTGTATTCCTTGTTTCTGAACTTTGGGAATAATGCTAGGGTGGTAGAAAACTTGAAATACAAATGTGTTGGCTCAAAACTTATTAGGGCAAGACTATTAAAAATATATCAGAAGCTGAGGAACTCTAGCCCCTCTGTAGAAAAGATGAGGAGTTGTATTTGTTCAATGCCCAACACAAATGCTTCTAAACTAGTGGAATGGTCAGTTGAAGAGAAACTGGTTAGGGTAAATTGTTCTTACTTCACTCTCCCCCACTTTAAGTCATTTTTACTTTGGTGTGAGCATGTTTTATCTTCAGAACACAGCAGATGATGGAAACCCTGACACAAATGTAGGACAAGTATAGTCCTAAAACAATAAGGAAAATAATTCAGTTCTTCAGAGAGTTATGATAATTAAGGTGGTGTCATATGTGGGCTCTCCTGTGAAAGCAGAGCCTAAAGCAAATGCTTGCCTCATAGGGTTTGCTTGGGAACTGATTTCAGAGAGCTGTAGTAAAGGGCAAGGCAAGTGAAAGAGTAAAGAATGTGTCTGAACATTGGCCACAGTTACTGGGGACTAATGCTCAATACTGAGAATTCTTCTGAGGAACATAATGAAGTGGATCTTATGAGGGAAATGAAGGGAGAAAAGCATTTATCCATCAATTTCGACACTCTCCTGGAGAAGTGTGGTCTTAGGGCACCGACTCTCTGCTCTTCTGGTTGATGCGCACATGAGTCTTGTGTAGGTTGCTGTGGACCTTCTAAGCTGCAGCATCAAAAAAGCCCCAAGGAGATGTCATGCTGTACTTGCATGAACCTGTGTAATCCTGGTCTCCACAACAGGGGTTGGTACAAGAAAATGGCTAAGAGTAAGTGATATACTGAACAGAGAGTACCCCTTTCAATTCTCAGACCCACCTGTGCCCCCTATGAAGTCCAACCTATCTGGTAATGGCCAGCCACAATGTCCAAAAGGATTTGAGATTGTTAATGATAGAGCCTCTTGTCTAGCTGGTCCCAAAGCCAGAGCTGATATTCACCACCGCCCTCCTTCATCATACACTCTATATTGTCCTCATTCTGCGCCATTCCAGCTGGTCTAGGATTGTTGCCTGATGCATTGATCCAGACTTTCATCTTCTAGTGTCTTGTATCTATGATGGTTAATTTTTTTAATGATTTATTTTACTGTTTTTTGACAGAGAGAGACAGAGAGAAAAGGGGGACCGGGGCAAAGCAGTCTCCATAGCTGTACGTCATCAGTATTTTGACATGGTTTCATTCCACACAGGTGGCCGGGGTCTGCACAGGGAGGGAACTGGGCTGGGGGCCTCCCACATGGAAGTCATGCCTCCTTGAGCCAGGGGCTGAACCAGAGGGCGAGAACTGAACTGGGGGCCTCCAACTTGGGAAGCACACCCCAGTTCAGAGTATGGGTCTGCACAGGTTGGGGCCAAGACTCAATCCTTGGTCCCTGGGGCTGCAAAGTGAGCACTTAACCCACTGAGCCATTGTGGCTTCCCCATAATGGTTAATTTTATGTGTCAACTTGACTGAGTCATGAAGTAATATTATCTGGGGTGTTGTGGGGAGGGTATTTGCTGATGAATTTAACATTTAAATTGGTAGACTGAATAAAGCAGATAACTCTCCCTAATGTGGGTGGGCCTCATCCAATCAGTTGACAGACTCATTAGAACTAAAAGCTGACCTTTCCCTGAATAAGAGGGAATTCCTCCTGCCTGACTACCTTTCAAGCTGGGACATTGATTTCTTTTTTTCTTTTTGCCTTTGGAAAAGGTCTTCCTGTATCTTCAGTTTGCTGACTTTAGATCTTAGAATTTGTCCTCTAGAGAATACTGACTAATATAGTATTCTTAGTTACCTTGCCTTCATGAGTCATGGTTGCTGCTTAGCCCATTTACAATGCCCTCCAGAGAGCATGCCTTCTTGTCCCCTACTCTGCATTTTCCATTACTCTTCTCTTTTTCTTGATGCCAACATCCAGCTACATCATGAGTGATTTTCTTCTTCAATGTACTCAAGAAGGTATTTAGCTTCTGCTTAGAAAGTTGCAGAGACAAGCATCCCACCACCTTGTAAGATAGCTAGCCTATCTCCCAAAATCTCTATTAGAAATTGCCTTCTTACAGTATTCCAAAATCTATTTACTGTACCTTTTTGACCTATTACTAACATAAAATGAATCTAATCCTTCCTCATAATAACAACCTGAAAAACTTGAAAACAGAAACCATGCCTTTTCTTCAGCTAAAGGTATCTCACGTTTCCTCATATAATATTATAGCTCCCAGTTCTCTAATCTCTGCATCTGCTTTCCTTTAACACAGGTCAGTGTGTCTGTGACCCTTTTAAACTGCTGTGCTAAAGCAAGCACAGGACTCAGCGATGGTCTGACCAGTGCAAAATGCAAAGTAACTATTCCTGTGTCTAGAGAATTCTGAACCACTTTAATCAGCTCTGTATGGGGCTTACCTATTTGTATATTTACCCTCTGACAATTGCATTTCCTGCATATAAGCATCCTCAATCTCACTGTATGTTCTCTACCAAAAATAAATTTATTTGGGAATGTTTTTCATCCTCACAGTCACATCCATGGGTAAACTCTGGCCAACTGTCTGGGACATCATCTCTTAAACTCCTAGCAGTGACTTGAGGATATTAAAAAAAAAAAAAAAATCAATCAAAATGAATTTGAAAATTTGTAGCATATTTCAAATATTCATCAGATAGTTACACAAAACCTCATCTGCAAGTACAAAACACTGGCTTTGGTCCCACTGGCTGAATATTTTTATTTAGATAGAGACTTTGGAGCCTAAAAATATTTACTTCCATCCTATATAGCTGAGCCAATGTAGAGACATTAAAATGACTGTATTTTTCCCATTCCCAATATCACAGGCAAAACCACTAGGCCTGTCAATCATACTCTCAGACAGGCATGACTTTTGATAAATGCTATGTTATCAACTCCTCTTGACCATGATTTGATTGAACTGAACTGTTTGATTGTGCTTATAAGGATCACTAAGTGTTCTGTCTGTTGCTTTATAAGGGAGTTACAACTGGACTTCACCACAGCCAATCAAATCAGTTCCAAATAAGGTCAGAACACCTCCCTCCTTTGAAAAATATATCCAGTATGGGCAATGTTCTCTGTGTAGTACCCCTAAAGGTGAGAAATATTAATTTTTTCAGATCTCTAAGAAAGAACAAAACATGCCTACTTGTTTCAACTCTTATTTTGGAACAGTTTTAGATCTATAGAAAAATCATAAAGAGAATACAGAGGGTTCAGATAAACTCCTCATCCAGAATCTCCCACTAGAACACCCACATTAGAAATGGTATACTTGTCACAGTCAATTAACCAATGTTAATATATTGTCATTAATTAAAGTCTACACTTCATTCAGATTTCAGGATATCACATTTCACTTAGTCATCTCTTCTTAGACTAATGCTGGCTGTAACAATTTCTCAGACTTATCATGGTTTTTGTGACCTTGGAAGTTTTGAATAATACTGATAAGGTATTTTGTAGATTATTTCTTGACTGAAATTTATGTGATTTTTTCCCCCTCATAACTAGACTGGGATTATGAGTTTGAAGGAAGAAGAAACCAGGGATAAAGTATATATATATACATACACACACACACACACACACACACACACACACACATATATGATTTATATACACACATACACACATATATATGATTTATATACACACACACATAGACACACATATATATATGATTTATTTACCTATCTGTATAGATACTGATACTATGTTAAACAGTATTAATTTTTAATTAATGAAGTAATTTATTACGTCAAACTATATGAATTGCTGTTTTAGATATCAAAAAATGGTCAATATTATATGGCTCAATCTAATAAATAAAGAACATAAAACCAAAAATGTACAGTTTATCAAAAACTCGTGTATACCGTAATACAAAGAAAAAAGAGATCATTGCCAACATACACATCCCCTCCATGGATTCTTTCTCCCTAGAGATAATTACCCTTTTAATGTCTATAATGACTATTTTTTACTCTACCTGTAAAGTAAGCTTTAACACCTAAGTATGCCTATTCCTGTTTTTCACTATTAAAATGTAATTGTAATACATGTAACATATTCTGTCTTGTGAGATTCATCACATGTTACATGTAGCTTTAGTTCATTCATTTGAACATGCAATTATTTATTCATTTTACTGTTGATTGATGTTTGTAATATTGTTTTGAATAGAGAATGGAGGAGCAGTATAATTACATTTTGAATGATCTTCAGCTTTCTTGGTATCATGAAACTTCAAATTCATTAATATTTGAAAAGAACCAAAATTGAGACTACCTGTGATTTATACAGTGTCTTAAAGCACTAATCACTAGGAAACCTTTTGATTATAATTTGGCCTCTCTAGTAATTCTGACTACAGAGAGAATATTATATGATCCATGACAAATATTTTAGTTTCTGTGACAGTTGTTGTTCTCACTGTAAATGAAATAAATTGGCAATATGTTTTCATACATCTGTCTCAGGGGTTTGGTTAATAATTTCATCTCAAAGCAACAGATTTCCTTTTGGCATGTTGATAAAATCAGGTAATAAATTTCAATTCATGTGACCTCTCGAGATGCAAACAGACAGTCTTCCACAGACAGAAATACGCTGTTCTCCTTCACCTGTGAACATAATTAGGCAATAGCCTAATTTCTTAGTTGAACTTGTACAACATTTAACTCCTATGCTCCCAAATACAGAAAATTAAATAAGATAATTAACAAAAATCCTGTCAGAAGTTTATTAGTGTTTCTTTTAAGGATTTTTATAATATTCTCTCAAGTAATCTATACATTTTGTAATTTACTCGTTCTCTTTTATCTGTCCTAATTATATGCCATTGTCTATAACAGGGTTCTTCTTAAGAGCACAAAATTCAAAATATAGCATTAAGAAAACTTCAGTAAAGATTAAAAAAAAAATAGATAACTGTTTCTAAAAGTATTATACGTGTTTAAATTACCTTCAGGGGATTGCATTTAATTCAGAGAAAAAGTAGGTCAAATTTCTACAATCAATTTCTAATTAAATAGCTACTCTGTACTCTGATAATATTTACTTTATAGCTCTTTCATTAATGCCATTCTATATTTCTCTTCCAAACAAAATTACACGACTTTTATTTTAACCACCATAACATTTTTCATATCTTGTACTGATTTGTGTTAGAACAGAAGAAAAAACAACTCAGCATTAAAATATATTGTATGGGAGACTTTAATTTTAATTCTCACTAAATGCACTTTAATTATTTTTATAACAAATTTTGGGAAATGAAAAACTAGACATCTATTTTTTTAACTCCCTTTCTTCACGTTTGCCTGTTTAAACATATGAATCCTACAGATGTAACAAAGTTTATGAACCCTACCAGGTAAGTTCAATATACTTAAAACATTTAGTCAGTTTCTGCAGTAATTTTATAGTCTCCCTAGAAAAGTACCGTATACAAATTGAAATGAAAGCTGTGAAATGAGTGACTTGACTTAGGTGCATCTGTCATTCAGTATATATTGCTATCTGCTGGGAGAATTGGGGACTGCAATTGTGTACAAGATCACAGCAAATAGCTTATTGAAGTGGGAAAGAGAAAGAAGCAAGGATTAAATTAATTTGAAAACATTAAATTATTGAATGAGTTACATAATTTGATTATTTCATGTTTATTATTGTTCAATAGTTATATTTCTTGCTTATTTTACAATAAAACAAAAAAAATAGTTATGCTCTTCATGAAATCAGATGCTGTTCCCTACTGTACCTATTTTTCAGTTAACAGAAGGGGGAACCTAGCATAGTTTCCAAAAAATAGTAAATAGTGTTCCAAAAAGTGTTTATTGAATGACTGAATAGATAAATGGTAGTCACTATATCCAAGAACTCATCTGTTGATATATTTCCTAGGTGGAAAATAGTTTCTGTAAAGTGTAATTTGAACAAAAATCATTAGCTAATGTTAATTCCCATTATAGTGTTTCATAATTTAGGAGCAAATTCATTTAAAATAAGTATTACCAAAAATGCAGTGGAATTTGGTAAATATTTTAACACTATAAAATAATTTGAAATTATTAAAAGATTTGTATGAAACAAAAATGATACAAATTATGTGATTGAAGCTTTACATTATGTCCATGCCAAAGACCTTTAGACAGAACCAGAATATTATTAATGACTTGCTTATAAGTTTGTAACTTTGAGACTACTATAGACTAGAGTATAAATATATATATATATACATATAGATAGATAGATAGATATAGATAGATACTTATGTATATAAATACCTATCTATATATATATCTATAGATAAATATTTATATATATAAATGTATATATATATATATATATATATATATAAATTTAGAAAAAAAATTTATTTGTAGTGCTAGTGCTTTGAATAAGAAGGTCAATAATTCTTCTCCAAGTGCCAAAATCTTTGTAATCCTGGCTTCTAATGTAGAGCTTAGCATAGAATAGATACTCAAGTATTTATTGAGATGTTTGAATTTAATTTAGGTACTATATATAAATGTTCCATGCAAGGAATATGTTTAAAACTATTTATATGCCCTTTCCATCAATAGAATATACAAGTTTATTGAGAACAGAAAGTATGCGTTTGTTAGTTTTATATATCCAACAGTCTGCTTAGAGCTGGTAAATAGTAGGCACTTAATATATGCTTATAACCCACAGCTAATAAAGGGAGATTACAAAATACTTTAAGAAGTAAATACAGACTGCCATTAAGATGGACTAGGTAAAATAATGAGCTCACTTTTGGTTATAGAACACTGTTATTTTTCTATATTGGTATAACACAATATCCTTCTCATACTGGTATAATACAAGACTAAAACTTTATTACATCAAGGTCATGCAACCAGGAAGATTTAAGACAGACTCAAGTTTGCCTGGTTCCTCCCTCCCCACTTACCCCGATCCCATCCCCACCCCCTTGTTGCTATATCCCCCGTACTGGTGTACCCAGTCTCACACTGTTACCCAGTGCTTTTAGCATGCACTGAACTCCACAAGTTTTACTTCTTGGCATCATGCCTCTTTTTATCTTTATAGCTTCTCCCCTTAGAAAGCGATATGTGCTAGAAATAGCTACTAAGCGTTAGGATAAGCATTGCACAGGCAAGTCATACAGCGATAAGACACAATGAACTTTCCTCTTATTCTAGAAATAAAGAACCCAAACCCCTTTCAGCTACAACATTTTCAAACTGCTTGAAAAAGATACCACGAATTTTGAGGGGGTCATTAGTTCACCTTCATACTTCAGCATGGCGTTAGCAACACACCGTAATGTATGTTCCAAGTTAATGTTTAAGACTGCTTAGAAGAGTTTGTTGATTTACTGGTCAATTCAAACAACCACTGTTATGCACTGAATTGTGTCCCCCACAATTCATATGTTGAAGCCCTAACCTCTAGTACCTCAGAATATGACTATTTAGAGCTAAGCCCTTTAAAGAGGTACTTAAAGGAGTAATAAGCATAGGGCCCTAAGCCAATATAACTGGGGTCTTTCTAAGAAGCAAAAGAGATACCAGGGATATTCTCACTCAGGGGAAATGTCACATGAGGACACAGAGAGAAAGTGAACCTGCTAACACTTTGAACTTGGACTTTCAGCCTTCAGAAATGTGGGAAAACAAATTTCTATTTTTTAAGTCTCCTCCTCTGTGGTATTTGCATATGGCAACCTAGCTAATTAATACAACCCAGGAGGCTCTAATTTCAGCAAAATTGGTGGCCTTTTGTTAAATAAATGATACAGTGTGTGTGTGTGTAAATTTTTGGTGGTGTCAGTGGGTAGTTTTATTGCTTTTGAATCTCTAGAAAGATACTGATGTAATTAGTATTAATTTCCACAACTTCCATGTTATTTATTTATTAAATATCTAAGCAAATCTCACATTAACTTTATGACAGCTTTGTATAAATGAGACCCTTAGAAATCCAGGAGTGGTTTTACAAAACTGTCATCAACTGTGGGGTCTATACTTGTCTTATAAAACATGCCTGATAGTGATTTTTCAGTCTCTTTCTTGACAACTGAATGACTTCTGGAGTGTCAAATGATTAGATGGGGGGTGGGGAAGCTGAGATGGCTCAGCGGGTTAAGCACTGGATTTGCAGCCCTGGAGCCCGAGGATTGAATCCTGGCCCAGGCCCGGCCATGTGGACCCATATGCTGCACTGTGGTGTACCCTGAGTTCATTTCTTGCTGGGGTCTATGAGGGAGGCTCCAGGCCCAGGTCCTGCCCTGTGCAGCCACGTGCAGCCCCGCACCCACCTGTAGAGTGAAACCATGTGGAAAACTAATGCCATCAACTGTGGAGACTGCTCTGGGCCCTTCCCCTTCTCTATGTCTCTCTCTGTCTCTCTCTGTCAGAAAACAATAAAAAATAAATCTTAAAAAAAAATGATTAGATGGGGGAAGAGTAAGTCTGTGTTAAAATGCAGTAAAAGTTGAAACTATATTATGAAAAATATGCGTTTATAATACCTTGGTTATTTAGAAGATCTAGATCAAGTTCTAACTAGGCCATGTTACAAAATTAACCTCTCTCTGTCCAGTACATCTTTTGAAAATCTATAATCAAAGTTGTATGTTTTGTTAGTAATATATGCTCCCTCTTCTTTTCTGATAGTATGCTTGTGATGAGCTTCTGGTTTCTAGACAAAGGTAAGGAGTCTCTCTCCCCAAACTCTAGTCACCTTCCTCCCACAACCGGAGAAGCATAATATAATTCCATGCATCATGAAGGCACTCAATAAATGTTAGAGGAATTAACATGATGCAAGTGCTTTGAAATTGAGCTTCAGTTACTT
This sequence comes from Craseonycteris thonglongyai, assembly GCA_004027555.1. Lineage (NCBI taxonomy): Eukaryota > Metazoa > Chordata > Mammalia > Chiroptera > Craseonycteridae > Craseonycteris > Craseonycteris thonglongyai. The sequence continues at coordinate 12,463 of PVKE010028574.1, forward strand.
AGACAAGTCCTATTATTATAGATAGTTAACTGGGAAATTAAGCAGTTTTAAAATAAAATTATGTAGAAAGTGGGGCAAGGAGCAATAAGTTAAAAAAAAAAACCAGCAACTAGGAAAAGTAGTCTTGGAGCTTAATTACCTAAATGTCCCCTTTATTCCAGTGCATATATCAAGCTTAAAGCTATGAAAACGTACAATCAATTGATCGTTTTCTTTTTGGATCTTGACAGAAATTTGTTCATGCCTGTATGACTATCAATGTGAAGTACTAAATTATAACTATTGTCATTGATTGCAAGAGGAATTTGATTAATGATTCATAAGAAGTGTCATAGCATTAACCAAATGGGGTGAGGATAATTTTTAGCTTGAACCCCAAGAAAAAACAATCTCACTCAAAATTAGCTAAATAAAACCTCCTATTTTGAGATATATAGAAACAAACAAGCAAACAAAGCTTGAATGAGCAGTGAATTATAATATCATAGTGTAGCTGGCAAGGGATAGAAATAGGGTAACACAGGTTAGAAAAAACACAGCAGAGCCGAACAGAAATAAAGCCCTCCTTAGAGACAAGTAGAATAGACAACAAGCATTTCATTGAGAGTTTCTGGAGGGAAACTAGTTGATTAGAACTCAGAACCCACTTTTTAGTGTGTCCATCAGTGGTGGTTATATTCCCAGAATAACCCCCTCAACACACACGCACACACCAAAAAAAAAAAAATTAGAGTGCCTTTTAAGTAATATGATAATCTGAAAAAGCACTTAAATAGTGTTGCTCTGGCAAAATGTTGTGTAATCTCCAGTATGACACTAATTTTATGTGTCTTTATTATTTTTTTATAAGTCTTTTTTGAAACAACGTGAGAGAAAGAGAGAGAGAGAGAAAAAGAGAGAGAGAGAGAGAGAGAGAGAGAAGTGGGGAGGGCCCAGAGCTGTCGCCATGCTTGTACATCATTAGGTGTGACATGGTTTCATTCCATACAGGTGGATGTGAGGCCAGGAAGGGCAGGAACCAAACCGGGGGCCTCCTGCATAGGAGGCAAGAACTTTGCCAATTGTTACCAGCAGTTACCCTGCAGTTACCAGTTGTGCCTCAGTTCAGCATATGGGTTTGCACTGGCCAGAGCTGGAAATCAAACCCTGGACCTTGCCATTATGAGGCAGGTACTCAATCATTGAGCTATCCCGGCATCCCTGATCTAATGTGTCTTTTTAAGTTGAATATCGTCAGATGGAGCATTGCCTACCCTGGTTTCTCTGACTTGTCCTAGAACACAGTTTTTCTCACACACCCATTATCAGCTGGATTTTAATAATATACCATTGAGAGTTCTGTGCTACCATTGCCTTTCTTCTAAACACCCTACTGAGAAATCATTACACGTTCAGAAATACCCATGATCAAGTTCTATATTGGCATTTTATCCTAGCCTGACATTTTTCTTACTTTCTTTTTTTTCTTCTTCTTTTTTTTTTCTGGGACCAACTGGAGTGGTCATGCTTCTGAGTCACACCTCAGTGATGTGTATTGTCCTTTTGAAGTAACCCTCTCTCAAAGGTCTCTCTCATATACATGTCAAGTCAGAGTCTGTTTTACTTTTGATCTGCTAACACTGCAGAAGAACCATAGCAAGTCTTTCTCTGATCTGTCCTTTATTATATCAGAGATCTATGGTGAGTTCATTCTGCTTGGCTGGAGTCAAATCAGCCATTCATTCATCCAATATTTGAGAGCTTGTCATCTGCTAAATACTACACAGAGACATACATGAAGATTATGCAAGGCTGTGTACGCTTCACATAAAATGAATTCAGTAATTAAAATTTTAAATTTAGGAGTTGCCAGGATAGCTCAGTAGTTGAGCACTTGCCTTTTAATCACAAGGTCTGGGGTTCAATTTCCAGCCCTGGCCCAGGCAATCCCATGTGCCAGACTGCAACACTACTGGTAACTGCTGGGGTAGCATGGCGTGAAGGTTCTTGCCTTCCATGCAAGAGGGCCCCAGTTCAGAGCCCACCTTCCACGGCCCCACATCCACCTGGGTGGAATAGAAATGTGTCACAACTAATGAAGTATAACTATGGGGACTGCTCTGGGCTTCAAAAACAATAAAATAAAATTAAAAAAAAATTTACATTTAAAATTCAAAATTTAGAGACACATCAACTAGTGGAAGGAGAAGTGGTTCATTCTGCCTGGAGAAGTCAGGTCATGCTTTATGCAGAGCTTGACTTTTCCTCTGGGCCTTAAAGGATGAGAGATTTTTTTTTAAAACCTAATTCTTTCATTGAAGCTGATGCAGAGGATATAGGAAGGTGAGGGAGAAAATGGTAGAAGGAAGAGTAATAAGCTCACAGTATATCAATTATAGAATCAGCTTGAGCTATGAGTAACAAGCATAAACAAACAGTAGCTGAAAGGTGTATGCAAAGGGAGGTCATCTGGTAAACTGCTTCTGCCCCTTGAAGTCCTCAGGGCCTCAGGCTCCTTTTTGGTTGCTTTGCTTCATATGGATGTCATTACGTCACTTCAAGGCCCAAACAAGATAGATGTTTCAGACCCACCAAATGTGTTCTCATTCTAGCCAGAACAAGGGTCAAGTTCAGTATATGAGGGTTGTCCAGAAGGTATCCAGCCACGTAATATAAAACATCGAGGCATTTATGGCTGAGTTTTTTCCAGATAGGCCTCGTATGTCTTTCACTGTCTTGAACTCTTTCAGTGATCACAGCTGTCATTATTCCCCACTCACATGCTAAAGCTCATATGCAAGATCTTGTCATTGTAAATACCTGCAAGCACTTTATAATCTCCATTGCATTCCACTCATTGACCTCCACTGCTTACCTTTCCCATGTCCTTATTTTAACACATCCCCTGTGCTTTTCCTAATCTTTCCAACTATCCTTAATTTCTTCATGTTCTCAGTAGCCTCCTTTCTCAGCTCAAACTTCACTGTCAAATATTATAATCATAACTTGCACACACACCCAACTTACCTATCTGTGAATTTGCCATGCTCCCTTAGTAAAATTACAACCTTGGTTAAATTCAACCTCAGCCTTCTCTGTCCCTGCACCCATATATGAAAGGTAGTGGGAGAAAAGCAACTATATCAAATAGTCACTTTTAACAAATAACAAACTATAAGCAGACCCTTGCAAAACCCAGCAGTTACACTGTAATGCCCTAGCCCATTTATTTTTCCCACCTCTTAGACCCTATGTTATACCGTGTCCGGTGTCCTCAAACCTCCATCTTCTCTCTCAGCCAATGACCTCTGCCTCCCACCATGTTGTCCCTCCTGTCTGTGTCAGTAGTACCCACCCTCTTTGCATTCCTGAAACTATTCCATCTCCTGTTCAAGGCTGGTCCTTCTTGTTAAGGAGACCTCATCACTCTTCCTCGTGAACTACTCTACCCTGTCTCTCTCCAGTGTCATCAATGTTTGCATCTACCTTGGGATATTCCCAAAAGTATTTTCTTCATCCTGGTTTTCCCATAAACTACTGACCCCATTTCTCTGTGTCTCTTTATGTAAAAATTTGTCTTTCTACAATTCCTTGGATATAAGACGTGATTCTGTAGTGCCATTGGCTTTCTGGAATTCTCTTCCTCCAGGTATCTTCCTGCCTAACTCGCTCTCCTCCTTCAAAGCTTTGTTTAATCACCCTCTCAATGAGCCACACTCAAATGACCCTATTTCACATCATTATCAGAACCCATTTCCATTTCTGCCTCCTGCAGCTCCTTATTTTTCTACCCTGCCCCAACTTTTTTCCATAGAATGTATCACCTTCTAAGATGTGTTAGAATTTAGTAATATATTTATGGTCATGTTTTATTGGATATTTCTCCCAAGTAAAATGTAGGTTTGAAAGACAACAGAGATTTTTTTTAATCCCATGACCCTGAAATAGTGCTTAGAATATATTTGAAACTCAATAAATATGTTAAACACATTGAGTTTACTTTCAATTTTTGAACTTTGATGTTTGAATAGAATAATGTGCTTATATCAGTCAGGACTCTTGATTTCAAGTGCCAGAAACTTAAGTTTGGCCAAATCAAGAACGGTTTGTTCATCTGTTCAATTGTTTTGGTTTCATTTGGTTTGGAATGGTTAGTATCATGTAGGGAGATGTTTCAGTCTCGGCTGAATCCAGTTCCTAAAAGAAGGCCAATACTAAGTTTTGACCTTTCTCTCTTTATTCTCCCTTGTTTCATTTTTCAGGAAGCTCTCTCTATGAGGAGAAGTGGGCTCAAGTAACTTTAGGTTCACCTGACCGTTGGAACTCAGAGATCACTAGGATACCTCAGAAGTCCCAGGGAGGACATTGTCTAGGTCAGGTAATGAGCCAGTCACACTTTGGCAATAATCTGTTAGTCCAGGACTTGATCACAGCCCCTTTTCTAAGAGCCTAGGGGACAGCAGAGAAAACACAAAAGGGCATGGGGATGACAAAATATCTCTGGAGAGAGGTAGAAGTGATTTCCTTGAAATACAATGCTGGACAAATTTATATCTACTCTAGCACTGAAGAATACGTAAGAAACATTTTTTTGTTTCTGTTATTTTTAACATAAAATTTTGCCCCTGTAAAATATGACATTAAAAAAAACTAATCCTTATTAGAGTAATAGCATTTTCAAATTGACAACACGCCCCATCAGAAATGTTTCCAAAAGTTTTATATTTCAAAGATATTTTTTGTAATTTGGGGGGTGGAGGGGGAAGTATGCATAGAAATATATTAAGAAAAAAACATTTTTTTTTTTTCCTTCAGGGGTAAAAACTACTTCAGTGAAATATCTTCTGAATTTTTATTAAAATTTTATTACTATAAACTATAATTAAGTTACACAGAACCTAGCTTGACATCAAGTCCTATACATTCCAGAGTAGTGGTGTCCAAACTTTTGGCTTCCCTGGGCCACACTGAAAGAAGAATTATCTTGGGCCACACATAAATATACTAACACTAACAATAACTGAAGAGTTAAAAAATAGAACGGAAGAAATTCCAAAAAATTTAAAAAAAAAAGGAAAAAAATTAGAGTATATACAGTAATAAGAAGTGAATAGTATGAACTTAAGATTTCATACGTCTAGCCCAGGGGTCTCCAAACTTTTCAGCCTGCGGGCCGCATTAACTATCAAACAGCAGTTTGGGGGCCGACTACACACTCGAGGTCCAAATAAAAAAGAATCAAAACATAGATGTTGTTTTTAATTATTTATTTAATATTATTTTATTCAGATAAAAAGGTCTCCACAGGCCTGATGAGAGGGCCTCGCGGGCCACATTCGGCCCATGGGCTGTAGTTTGGAGACCCCTGGTGACTCTAGACTAATAAATTGTCATTCTACTTATAGTAAGCTACATCACATTTTAAGTTTTGCCAACTTAAAACATTTTTATGTTTCCATGTCTTCCAATTTTCTAACAGCTAGTGACTGAATAACTTGGATATTGAGCCAGAAAGAAGTGTTTGTTACCAAGCAGAACGGCAAGTCAACCAGGAGCCAGGAGCAGGGCTGCCAAACAGATTTTATTAATATCAACGTAGCTGATAACCAAACTAATTACTAAACTACCAGTATGTTTAAAGAACTATCATACCTATGTTCAGATGAATTGTTTGAATACAAACAATTACATATTATGCTAATCAAACTTGTAAACTTGACTTAGTTTCCACTGCCTAATATACATTGTGCTAATCAGTACTATTACTCAGAGCTGGTAACGCAAGCCTATATTTTCTAGTCATTCAAATCAGCAGCCCACTCTCCCAGTACCTAATTGCATTTCCCCACTAAGTTTTATGACCACTACGCCTTGGGCCTCTTGGATAGTCTCTGGCCCTCAGGTATTTCCAAGTTGCCATCTTCTTTATTTTTACCCTTTTTGCCATCCACAGCTATGTAATTCTCCCACTCAAGTACACCAAGTAGTAGCAGTGATGAGCTGGTAAAAGCCTCACGGCCAGTTCTTGGGGATGAGTCCTGATTTGTAGAGCTGTTGATTCCCAACTACCAACATAATGTCAATTGGCTTGCTACATTCCTGGAAATGTAACAATCCTCTTTCATGAGCCAATGTGAGCTAACTCTGCCATTCCACCAATAAAGGGCAGAATAAGATTTTCTCTCGTGTCTCCAGCAGAAATGATTTAGAAGCTGAAGGATTCTAGAAACAAATTTAGAACTATAAGCATCTTTGAAGGTTGCTGCTCCACCTCCCTTGTTTCACAGGTAAAGAAAGTGCCATCCAGAGAGGTTAATTGTTACTGTTCCTTGCACTGTATCTTTGTGACTGCTGTCTTTATGCCAACGTGGCTTAGCAGACCAGAGCGTACTCAATTGTTCTTTCTTCATGGTACTGGATTAAAGATCAGCCTTTGGTTTATAGCTACTGTCACTATTTATCAAACTTTTGCTGTTAATCATATAAAATAATAAAATTATGAGATCTTTAAATTTGCTGTGACTTCAGAGTTTGTCTCTCATATAGTGCAGTCCTTTCTATATTCTCTCAGGCTAATGGTCATCTGTCTCTTATGTAAAGTACTCTACCTTTTTTATTACTGGTCAGCCTTAACTGTGAGAAAGTACTTTGGAAATACAAGGCAGGCAGTGATAACCCACTTTTACAAATGAGATAGCAGAGGAGAATCCAGTAAGCCTAGGTCCAAAAGAGAGCCAGTAACATATAACTGGAATTAGAATCTTATAAATCCAAGCCAATATCATTCTCCTGTTACATAAAAAACTACACTTGTCCCTTTATATGATTTGGAGAGAGTGAGGAAAAAATTGTGCTATATCATTTGATTCTACTAAATTGAACTTTTAAAAAGTACAAAACAGGTATCTATTCACACAGATTTGTTTGGTTTATTATAAAATGTCAAAAAGCTAGATGTCACACAGCTTGCAAACAAAGACAAAAAAGGCTCTTCCTGTAAAAAAAATATATAATCTAGTTGGAGGAAAGACAAATACATATGAAAAGATAACTAATGGCAAAAGACTACAAATAATAAATGACTGTGAAGAATATGGATACAAAGTGTTACCGGAGGTCAAAGGAAAAAATGGTCTTAAACTTGGTGGATAAGAAGAGCACAGAAGACTTGGAATTAAACTGTTTATGACCCAATATCAACCTAATTTTTCAGAATTATTTTTTCTCTCTTTCCTACACAAATAACAAAAAGCAAATTTATTATACTACTGAAGGGTCTGGTGTTTCCCTTCCTCTGGGTCTGTATTTATTCTATTTCTAACTCTAGGAATGCATTACCTACTCTTTATTGTCCTATCCTAGCAATTTTCAAAGTTCAAGTCTGATTGTATCTCTTCATATTTACTATCCTTCTTTAGTCATACCAGAGGAAGTCACCTCCAAATTTTTGAAATGCTACGGCACTTCCTCATAAACTTTTAGGATAATTTTCTTGAAAAACAAAAAATTACATTTGCATGTGCAAGTGGATACTTTCCTTCAATTTAAAACCCATAGAGTATCTAGATATTTTATTTAAATGGATTTACCATTGTTTATATATCTTTTAAAATTCTACTTTGATTTTTTTTTCCTTTGCTGCTATGATTGGGTGAGTTTCTCAGCCCTGTCTTCAAGTTGACTGATTCTTTAGTCTGCTTCATCAAGTGTGTTAGTGAGCCTTTCTAGTGTGTTTTTCAGTTCAATTTTTGTATTTTTTACATCAGTGACTTCTGTTTGGAACTCTCTTACCTTTTCTATCTCTTTGTTAAAATTGTCTGTGTGTTTAACTATTTTCCTCCTGAGTTCAGTGGGTATATTTAATGACATTACTTTGACATCCATGTCTGGTAAATTAGTTATCTTCCTTTTATTGATTGTTCTTTCTGAGGTTTTTATCTTGATCTTTCATTTGGAACAGGGTCCTTTGTTTCTTCACTTTGCTTTACTCTTTTTGTCCATTGCTATGGATCAGAACAAGCTTGTCTAACCCACGACCCACAGGCTACAAGTGGTCCAGGATGGCTTTGAATGTGACCCAACATAAATTCGTAAACTGTCTTAACACAGTATGAGATTTTCTTGTGATTTCTGTTTTAGCTCATCAGCTATCATTATTGTTAGTGTATTTTATGTGTGGCCCAAGACAATTCTTCTTCCATTGTGTCCCAGGGAAGCCAAAAGATTGGACTCCCCTGAATTACAATAGACAATCATCTTTCCCAATCCTAAGGAATAAATTAAGAGATGAACTTTATCATTCAACCCTGTCCCAGCTTTTGGTTATCTCTTAAACCTTTGTGTTTATTCAAACAGCCTATTTTACTTTTAATAGTTCCAGTAGTTAAGAGCA
>PVKE010028575.1:0-20828 GCA_004027555.1 Craseonycteris thonglongyai
ATGTCTCCCGGTGAGTGTGACACACCTCTTGGTGACTGTGTTACACTTCTTGGTGGCTGTGGCACATCTGATGACTGTGACACACGTCTTGGTGACTGTGACATACCTCTTGGTGGCTGTGGCATACCTTCTGGTGACTGTGTTACATTTCTTGGTGAGTGTGACATAGCTCCTAGTGACTGTGGCATACCTCTAGGTGATTGTGTTACACTTCTTGCTGACTGTGGCACGTCTCCTGGTGAGTGTGACACACCTCTTGGTGAGTGTGACACACCTCCTGGTAGCTGTAGCACATCTCTCACAGACTGTGGCATGTCTCCTGGTGACTGTGGCACATCTGGTAACTGTGGCACACCTGTTGGTGGCTGTGGCACATCTCCTGGTGACTGTGGCATAGCTCTTGGTGACTGTGCTATACCTCTTGGTGGCTGCGCCACATCTCCTGGTAACTGTAGCACAGCTCTTAGTGACTGTGGCACATCTCCTGGTGATTGTGGCACAGCTCTTGGTGACTGTGGTACGCCTCTCAGGGGCTGTGGCACGTCTTGCAGGTGTGCCACGTCTTGTGGATATGGTATATTTTGAGATGGACAGAATGAGTCTTGAGGTGGGCTTGGCAAGTGTTGAGGATGCCATGACAAGCCTTGAGGTGGGCTATGAGAGTGTTGAGGATGCCATGATGAGCCTTGATATGGGTTATGAGAGTGTTGAGGAAGCCATGATGAGCCTTGAGGTGGGCTATATGAGTGCTGAGGATGCCATGATGAGCCTTGAGGTGGGTTTGGCATAGTTTGCTGAGTACATGGCACTTCCTGAGGCAGGTGAGGCAAAGCTTGTTGCTGGCACTGTATGGTTCGTGATGGGCATGACAAGGCTCGCGGGGGGCATGAGGAGGCTCGTGGTGGACATGGCGAGGCTTGCGGTGGGCAAGGTGAGGCTTTTTGTGGGCATGGCAAGGGTGCCCTTTGATTGCTGCTGCTGCCATTATTGCTTGTTGGGGAAAGGGAGTGAACATCTGAAGATAGCTGTAGGCTGGTTAAGAAGCCGAGGTCATCTTTGAATGTGCTTGAACTACACTTTGGCTCTACTGGATAAACAGAGGCCCCACTGATGGATGTAGGGGGTTGGGGACCTTCAAATATGGTCTCTTCCAAAAGGTCCAAATCCACAGGATTGCTGTTAATGATTCTCTGAGCTGCAGGCCAGGAGTTTCTGTCCACCTGCCCTTCCATTACCTCTTTGCTGGTGAGGCTGGTACATGTCTGAAGACTGGTTGGGTCCTTCTGAGAAGAAGGAGCAACAGCTTCTAGAGTCAAGTCAAGAGTGGCAATAGGTCTATTTTCTTCCTCAGTTCCTGTCAGGTCAATCACACAGAGTCCATTGCGATCTTTTGCCCTTGGTCTGGTTTCTCTAGTTAAGTCAATGAAGTCCTGTGGAAGGATTGTGAGAAGATAAAGGGTCAACCAGAGAATCTCAGCTTTATTCAAGAAGACTTAAATCTTAGCTTTAAAAAAAAAAATTTTTTTTTTTTAATTGTTTTTGACAGAGAGAAGGAGAGAGATACAGAGACAGAGAGAGAACTAAACCGGGGGAACTCCCCAGTTCAGCACATGGGCCCACACGGGCCGGGGCCAGGATTCGATCCTGGGTCTACGGCGCTGCAAAGCGAGCGCTTAACCCACTGAGCCATCCTGGCTTCCCCAAATCTTAGCTTTTAAGGATAAGCACATTTTATCTTTTTATTGCACTGACCGTTTCTACATCTTGAATAACAAACATTAGTTCATTTCCTTTGATCAAAATTTTACATTGTCAATTTCTATACCTTCTTAAAGTATCCAAATGCCACATGTATGTAACTGAGGACATAGTGGGAAATGTTTTCAGATCCAACATGGATAGAAAAGTAGAAGGGAAGATTTCAACTTTAAGTTATAAAGTAAAACACAACTTTTGTTTGGAAAAGCAAATACATAGGATAGCCTACAGCAGAAGCTAAAGAAGAAGGGTAATCAATAGAAGAGAATATACTGTGTGCTAAGAACATGTTGACTGCTTTCACAAATCCTTAGTTTTTACAATGACTCTACAGGTAAGCATTATCATCTCATTATACAGATGGGGAGACTGGAGTTCAGGGTATTAGGTTATTTACTGAGGATTACATAGCTAAGTAGCAGAGACAAGCATGCAAACCCAGGTCTGTTTCCTTCTTTCCCTGTTAGGGCTTAAGAATATACAACTTCATTTAATAATATATTTAGCCTATAGTCAGACATGGAGAATAATACTAAGAGTTATAAAACCAGCAGTGTAAGTGCTACAAAACCAGACTAATTAGACGAATTACTGGAAAAGTGTCTATCTTCACGCCCATTTCTTGACAAAATGATTAGGCAGTTCACAAAGTGACAATGGCAGACACAGGTACTGTAATCAACCTCTGTGCCATGAGCCTGAAACACAATATTGTTGTCCCTTTCAGGTGTCTCCTCACCTAGTTGGGTACCTTGCCACTAATATGCTAGGTACCAGTTGCTGGGCTACCATAGCTACCATAATATTTAATAGATGTGATGGTCACCACTGTCAATAGCACCAAAGCAGGCACACAATTCTGTGTGGGTCAAGTGAGAATTGCCATGAACCTCATCCTGGAATAGGGGATTCCTTGTGAAACCTAATATAGTCATATGTTGGTACTCGATTGCTTTGAAACTCATTGAATTTGGTACGCAATGCATTTATGTGAAGAATTTGTTTAGGTACTCATTGTTTGTTTGGTATTCAATGTTCAAGCTTAAACCTGTCAGCATGGATTGCCTCGTGACTTGCTACTTTTCCAGCCAAAATGAGGGGGTCTTGCATTAGTCACGTGGACGCTCTTGCCCTGTGAACATTCCCTTGTGGTGTCATCTTAGCTTCTATGGTCATTTTGTGTATTTCTGGTTTGAGAACGCATTAAAACTTGTTTACATTATTCCTTATGAGAAAAATTTGTTTGGCACTCATCGTTTTTGGTACTTGTCAGCCTCTCAGAACCAATCCACGATGAGTACCTAGGTACCACTGTACCTCCTTCCTAAGAAGCAGCCAGTAAGCATCTTTTCTATGGTGGCTTCTCTACTGCTAGCTGAACTCAACATGAATAGCTGCAAGGCCACTGAGGGTCTGAATTCACCTCTTCTTCCATTGCCAACTGTTGAAATGCAATATTACCATGTTTGTCCCACCATATGAGCTACAGGATAAAGGACAAATGCCTTAGCAAGATGCACAAGATCCTTCACAAAAAGGCCTGCATTTAGCCTCCCCAACTATTGTCCCTCCTCACATGATCAAATCACACAGAACTACGGATCCCCAAATGTGCCACACTTTCTCAAGTATCTGTGTCTTTGTTTATGTTTGCTTATGTTCTTTCTTTTGCCTGGAATGACTGCTAGCCCATTGTTGTTGGAAGTTTCTTGTCTTTTAAGACTCAACACAGATATCACTGTGGGAATCCCTCCAGATCACTTCTTGTCCCAGATTAATCATTTCCTCTCTCATATCCCCACTGCATCTGTACAAACCTCTTTCTTTATCTCAAAGAATTTAGGTTTTTAATGATATTGAAAATAGAAATACATTTTTGTCATATTTCAATTGATTACTAATAGATAGAAATATCTTCCAACTTGCTAAATTTACTAAATAGTACCAGTAACTATTTTTGTAGATCCTTTAGGGTTTGCCATGTAAATAATCATGTTGTCAGCAAATAAAGAAATTTTACTTCTTCCTTTCCAATCTGTATGCATTTTATTTCTTTTTCTTGTCTATTGCAATGGCTAAGGCATCTAGTATAATTCTCAATAGAAGTGCTGAAATCACACATTTTTGCCAGGTTCCTGAACTTAGAGGAAAGAATTTCAGACTTTATCAAATACATTAGCTGTGGGTTTTTCATAGATGCCCCATATCAGGTTGAGGAAGTTCCCTCTTTCCCTACTTTTCTGAGTTTTCATTGGGACTGGTTGTTAGATGTTATCAAATGCTTTTTCTGCACAACAGAGATGATCATATAATTTCTTCTTTGTCCTATTACTATAAAAAATATAATCATTGACTTTCTAATGTTAAATTAATCCTGTGAGGAAACTCCATTTGGTTATGATGTATTATTATATTATTCTTTTTCTATAATTTTTGCATGTTCATGAAGGTCATTAGTTTGTAGTTTTCTATTCTCCAAATGTCTTTTACTGGTTTTGCTATCAGGATAAAACTGGCTTCATAAAATGACAGGAAACTATTCCCACCCCCTCTATAATGTATAGTTTATATTGGGTTGGTACTATATTTCTTGAAAGTTTGAAAGAAATCACCAGTGAGGCTATCTGGGCCTGAAATTTACTTTGTAGGAAAGTTTTAAATTATTGTTTCAATATCTTTAATAGACATAGGGCTTTTAGCATTTTCTATTTCTTCTTGTATTATAGTTTTGTGACTTGTGGAATTTGTCCATTTTATCTCATTGTTAAATTTATTAGCATAAAATTGTTCACAATACTCTATTATCTTTTTTATTTTTTAATTTTGTTTGAGAGGAGAGAGAGAGAGCGAGAGAGAGAGCGAGAGTGAGCAAGCAGGGCCCAGAGCAGACTCCATAGTTGTACATCATTATTTGTGACAGTTTTATTCCACACAGATGAGCGTCGGGCAGGAACTGAACTGGGGGCCTCCCACATCGGTGGTGAGAACTTTTGCTGCCATCCCAGTGGTTACTAGTTGCACCACAGTTCAGCATTGGGTTTGCAGGGGCTGGGCCAGGGCCGGGGCTGAGGCTGGGGCTGAGGCCGGGGCTGCGGTTTGATCGCTGGGGCCAGAATTTGATCCCCAGGGCCAGAATTTGATCCCCGGATCTCGCGGTTGCAAGGCAAGCAATTGCTGAGCTATCCAGGCATCCCCCTCCATTATTATCTTATTAATTCTATATTCTGTATAGATTTATACCCAATTCCTTTTTTAAAAAATTCCTAATATTGCTAACTTGTATCTTCTGCATTATTTTTGTCCCTGATCAGTCTAGCTAGTTTACCATTTTTTTGATCTTTTCAAAGAATGAGGTTTTCCTGTTTTCTATTTCATTTAATTGTTGTTATTGTTATTATTTCCTTCATTCTACTTACTGTGAATTTAATCTGCCCTTCTTTTTCTAGCTTCCTAATGTGGAAGCTTAGTTAATTGATTTTCAACCCCTTTCTTTACTAACATTCTAAAAATTTCCTTATAAGTACTATTTTACTTCATCCCACAATATTTAATATGTAGTCATTTTATTACCATGTAGCTCATATCTACTTTCATTATGGTCAGAAAACAAACTGGAAGAGTTTAATCATTTGAAATAGAGTGAGATTTGTTTTATATCCTAACACATGGCCTACCTTGCTGACTGTTCCCTGGGCACTGGAAAAAAATGTGTATTCTGCAGTTGTTGGACATGGCTCTATAAATGACAATTAGGTCTTGTTTGTTGATATCTTTCAGATCTTTGATTTCTTACACTTTTGGGGAATCCAGTTGTTCAGTCAATTCTGAGAGGTGTATTAAAGTATCCGAGTATAATTGTGGCTTTGACTATGTCTCCCTTTAGTTCAGTTAGATTTTGTTTCATGTATTTGGAAACTCTGTAGTTGGATGGAATGCCAACTGTATTTTTAGAATTCAAATACAGTTCTTGGCTTAATGAAATACTAAGAATAAGGAGAACAGTGATACCCCCCTAACCCTCCAGGCTAAGAGAAACTGATTGTTTCTAAATAAGTAGGACCAACCTACTTTGGGAAATTTAAAAGTTCCATTAGAACATCAGAGTCCAAAGGATTTCAGAGCAGAAGACCTTCCCTTCATCACTATGGTTAGAGAAATCTCATACAACTCAAGCTTAACTCATCCTTGATATTAAGATAGTAAGTACAATATAGGTGCATCTTACTTGGGGATTTGTTTCCAAAGTAAGCCACTAAGACAAACATAGTGCCTATTCAAAATTACCTTTGAGAAGAAACCAGCAAAAAGTTGTTTTCTTATTGTTGAGTTTTAAGAGTTCTTTGTATATTTTCAACAACAGTCCTTTAAGATGTGTCTTTTGCAAATATTGTCCCCCAGTCTGTGGCTTGTTTTTTCATTCACTTGACATTGTCTTTTGCAGAGTAGAAAATTTTAATTTAATAAAGTCTAGCTTGTGGATACCAGAATAGCTGAGCAGGTTGAACACTTGCCTTGCAACCATGAAGTCCAGGGATCGAATCCTGGCCTGTGCAAATCCATATGCTGAACTGTGGTGCAGCTGGTAACCACAGGAATGCAGCAAAGGTTCTTGCCTTCCATGTGGGAGGCTCTGGTTTGGTTCCTACCCTGTGCAGCCCTACATCCACAACTAATGATGTATAATTATGGAGAATGATCTGGGTCCTCCTCTCTCTTCTCACCTTCTCCCAACCAATAAAATAAATTTTAAAAATATACAAAGTCTAGCTTATCAGTTCTTTCTTTCTTGACAATATATCTTGACAATATTGAGTCTTCCTATCCATGAGCATGTAATATCTCTCCATTTATTTACTTCTTTGATCTTTCATCAGTTTTATAATTTTTCTCATACAGGTCTTGTCTTTGGTATCTAAAAAGTCATCGCCATACCCAAAATCATCAAGGCTTTCTGTTATCTCCTAGGAGTTTTATAGTTTTATATTCTACATTTAGGTCTTAGATCCTTTTTGAGTTAATTTTTGTTAAGGGTGTAAGGTCTGTGTTTAGATTTCTTTGTGTTTAGATTTCATTTCTTTGCATGTGAATGTTCAGTTGTTCCAGCACCTTTTTTAGGCTGATCAGACATACCGTTTAAAATGGGAACGAAAACAATGGTACTGTCCGGTTTCAAATGGTACGTATGGTCAGCCTGCTGACACCTTGAATTTTGTGCGGTCAGCCTACCATTTGTTGAAAAGACTATCTTTGCTCCTTTGTATAACTTTTGATTCTTTGTCAAAGATCAGTTGACTATGTTAATGTGGGTCTATTTCTAGGTTTTCTGTGCAGTTCCATTGATCTATATGTCTATTCTTCCACCAATATTACAGTTGATTACTGTACTTTGCAGTTAAGTACTGACTGAGGTCAGGTAGTGGCAGCCCCCTGACTTTGTTCTTTTCCTTCAATTTTGAGTTGGCTATTTCTCACTCATTCGCCTCTCCACATAAACTTTAATTAGTTTATTGATATTCACAAAATAACTTGCTAGGATTTTGATTGAGATTGCATTGAATCTATAGACCAAGAATCTACAGATATCTTGACAATATTGAGTCTTCCTATCCATGAGCATGTAATATCTCTCCATTTATTTACTTCTTTGATCTTTCATCAGTTTTATAATTTTTCTCATACAGGTCTTGTATTTTGTTTGACTTACACCTTGTAAATATTTCATATTTTAAGGTTCTAATGTAAATAGAAACATATTTTTTATTTCAAATTCCACGTGTTCACTGCTGGTATGTAGGAAAGTAATTGGCTTTTATAAAGTGTCCTTGCATCCTATAATCTTGCTATTATTACTTATTAGTTCTATGAGTTTATCATCAATTCGTTTGGATTTTTTTTCTACACAGATGATTATGATATGAGAACAAAGATCATTTTATTTCTTTTTCCCAATCTGTATAACTTTTCTTTCATTTTATTGGCTTATTGCATTAGCCAGGCCTTCCAGTATAGAAAGATTAGACTGGGATAGGTGCCATATTTATCCATTGGTTCTCCTATCACAGAGGGTATTTTGATATAAATGTAACATAACTTATCAGGATAGGGTTTCTCAGAAAATCAATAATAAAAATTCTGTTTCTCCTTAGTTACTGAGCACTTACTATGTTTGAGGAATTAAACTAGTTGCTGGGGGTATGGCTTTGTATAGCAGTGAACTTTTTATTTGAGGGAAGGGGTTGAGAAAGAGAAAATGATTTTTAAAAATAATTTGAAAGTACATGATAGGGTTTTAAAAAATATTTTGACTAAAAAAACTCTGGTGGGTCTATTCTTATAAAAACACACATTTAAAAAATAGAACTATTTCACAACTTGCTTTTTTTCCACTCAACCATTTCTAGCATCCCTAGAGGATGTTTCCTTGGAAATCTGATGAGAGGTCTTCAAGTTCACCCCAGGGTTTTCAAGATTGAGATTAGCAGGAGCAAAACTGCTCTGCTAGTCAGCACCTGGTTGAACTTACCTCAGTTTCCTCACCTAGTAAATAGGGATAACACGCAATAGTACCAACCTCATGGGGATGTGGTTAAGATAGCATGAGTTAATCCATGCAAAGCACATAACATGGTGCCTGGCATGAATACCAGCTATTCTTACTGTGTGATGCTCACACTTAACATGTTGAACTCTACATGGCAAATAGTCATTCAGAATCAAAACATTAACTCCTGGTAAGAAAGACACAGGATCCAAAAAAAGAAAGTCAAAGTTTTACTAATTGCCAAGAATGAAGCCTCATAAAAGGAAAGTTATATTATGCTTTTAATTAGAAAGACAATATTATAAAAATTTTAATTCTTTTAAATTAACTTATAAATCTAATATAGTGGTTCTGAATTGGTGGCAATTTTGCCCCCTCAGGGGCCAGTTGGCAATGTCTGGAGGCAATTTTGGTTGTCACAGTGGGGAGGCTCATATTGACTGGCATCTAGTGGTAGAGACCAAAGATGCTGCTAACCATCCCACAGTGCCCATGATGACCTCTCACAACAAAGATTTCTCTGGCCCAAAGAAACCCTGATTTACTGTATTCCTTGACAAAATGATCCTAAAGTTCACCTGGAGGAATAAAGGGGTACAGTAGCCAAGAAATCTGGGGAGAAAAAAATGTAATGGATAATTGTTCGATTAGATACCAAAAAATATTATCAAACCACAAAAATAAGAGAGTAATGTGCAGGCACTAAGAACAGACAAATCAATGGCATACAAGTATAAAATAACTTGGCATAAATAATGTATTTCAAATAACTGGAGAAAAGATTATTTATTCAGAATGTCTTTCCCATATAGTAACAACCAGGATGCATCTTATAGTTAGTGTGTACATTTATGCATTAGTTTCTCTTTTCCTGAAAACTGTTCTTAAATTTATAGCAAATCTTTGATTTGGTGCTGTCTTAGAAATAAGGCAAAACAGTATATGGTAAATGTTAAGTACACTTCATTCCATCTAAAACTTCATTTCAAATGAACTAAAGAATTAACTGTTAAGAATGAGATGGCAAAAGAACAATAATAAGGAAATAGGAAAATAATCTGAGGATAGGAAAGATCTTTCTAAACATAAAAGAAAAAATAAAAAAGATGTACAAAATGCATATATAAAAATGTAAAACTTTATTAAGTATAATACCACACATTACAGATTTCTAAATTTAGTGTCATTTCAATTTTAAAAGTAGAAATTATTTGGAAATTGACAAAAATGAGTTTAAAGATTTTTGGAAGAATAAGCCTTGAAAATTAGCCAGAAAAATTCTAAAATAGAACAGCAATGGAGAGTTCCCTATGCTTATTATTAAAAACACCATGTAGCAAGGCCAGAATAGAAAGTTCACAGACAGAAACAGAAATATAAATGTTTACCATTTATTACAGGTAATATTTCAAACCACTGGTAAAAGGGATGTATAATTCAATAAATGATGTTGGTACAACTAACCATCTGGAGAGAAAAATACTAGATTACCATTTTATTCCATTTTGAAACTAATTCTAGGTAGATTAATGGATTAAATGTGAAGAACATTTTTATAACCTCTGGAATGAGGAAAGCCTTTCTAAGCATAACAAAGATAGAAATCATAATGGAAAAGAGTGACAGACTTGACTGAATAAAAAATTAAAACTCCTGTAAAGAAAACCAAAAGAAAAAGTTGGGGGAAAATGTAACACATTAGTTTCCCAGTACAAATCACCACAAACTGCCTGGCTTAAAACAACAGAATTTTGTCCTCTCTCTGTTCTGGAAGCTTAGAAGTCAAAATCAAGCCATGTTCTCTTGAAAGCTCATTGGGAGAACATGTTCCATTTCTTTCTCTTAGCTTCTGGTATTGCTGGCAATACTTGATTTACAGCTGTATAACTCCCACCTTTGCTTCCATCATCACATGGTATTCTTCCTCTGTCTTCACATTGTCTTCTTTATAAGGATACCAGTCATTTTGGTTTAAGGGCACACCCTACTGCATATGACCTCATCTTCCGTGAGTACATTGGCAATGACCCTATTTCTAAGTAAGACCACATTCTGTAGTAAGGGTTAGAACTTCAACTTATCTTTTTTTTTGGAGGATCCAATTCAACCCATAAAGAGTCTGTAATATGTAAGTAATATTGACATGTTGTTAAGAAAAATAACACCCCAATAGGACAAAAACAGGCAATTCACACACACACACACATATACATATATATATATATATATATATATATATATATATACATATATCTCCAATAAATACGTGAGATGTCCAGCTCTACTACCTGCTGAACACACTCTCTGACCTCCAACCTCACTGTTCCTCCTCCCCTCTTGCCTTCGTCTGGGCTAGGCACTATGGCATGCCCTAGGGGGCTAGGTCCTGGATGTTCTTCCTTTTGTAGCCTCTCAGCCTAGTTGACCTCATCTAGGTCACTACGACCTACTTGCTAATGACACCAAATTTATGTCTCTAGTTAGGACTTCTCCTCTGGCCTCCAGACTCAGTACAAACATCATACCTGACTGGCATCTCCAGTTCGCTATCCCATAGGCATCTTAAATTTAATACCTTGAAAGCAGCAGTCTTGAATCTTTCATCCAATTCTGTTCCTCTTCAAGTCTTCGTTTCAATGAATGACACCAACATGCATCCGGTTGCTCAGGCTAAAACCAGGACATCATTCTTGATTCCTCCCTTCATCTCATTATCCATATCCAAGTTACCTGTTGATTTCATTTCCCAAATACCTACTGCATCCCTCTGGTCTCCCAGCTGGCACCACCACTCTAGTTTGAGCTACAACTAGGTCTCTCTGGGGACTGCAGCAACCTCCTAGATTCCACGTTTGTTCCCTTACACAGGGGTCTCCAAACTTTTCAGCCCGCGGGCCACATTAACTATCAAACAGCAGTTTGGGGACCGACTACACACTCGAGGTCCAAATAAAAAAGAATCAAAACATAGATGTTGTTTTTAATTATTTATTTAATATTATTTTATTCAGATAAAAAGGTCTCCACGGGCCAGATGAGAGGGGCAGCCTGCGGGCCGTAGTTTGGAGACCCCTGCCTTACAGTAAGCTGACTATACTTTGGGCTGGTTTGGGACAGTTCCAATTTTTACCTGTTGCTTGAGGAACCTGTCCAATTACTGTCCCCTTTCACTTATAAAAGAATCCTCAATTTGGATGGTAAATTCTAAAGTCACTTTACCTTTTCTCACAGTAGCTAGAGTCACCTTTTAAAAATGTAACTCAGGGAAAGCTGGGATGGCTCAGCGGGTTAAGCGCTCGCTTTGAAGTCCCAAGGACCGACCTAGGATCGAATCCCAGCCCCGGCCCATGCGGGCCCACATGCTGAACTGGGGTGTGCCCCCAGTTCAGTTCTTGCCGGGACCTATGTGGGAGGCTCCCGGCCTGGCTCCTGCCCTGTGCAGCCCTGTGCCCGCCTGTGGAAACTATATGGAAAACTAATGTCAACTATGGAGACTGCTCTGGGCCCTCCCCCTTCTCTCTGTCTCTCTCTGTCTCTGTTTCTCTCTGTCAAAAATCAATAAAATAAATCTTTAAAAATAAAAATGTAAATCAGATCATGTCATTCCCCTGCTTAAAACCCTTCAAAAATTTCTTATTATGCAGAATAAAATTAAAATTTCTGATGTGGTCTGCAAGGCCTTATATGACCTAGCCCACCTACTTCTTATGTTTTCCTACTGTCCTTCACTCATTACATTCCAGCCCCACTGGCCTTTTGATTCCTTCAATAAGTTATGACCATTCCCACTTTTAGGCCTGTTTTTGCTGTACCCTTTGCTGCTACCTTATTCCCCTAGATGTTCTCATAACAAGTCTGTTCTGTCTCAGATGAAATATTTACTCTTCAGAAAGGTCTCTCTGACCTCAGGGCCTTCAGGAAAAGCTAGACAAAGTTGCTTGAGGCTTTATAGCCTTACAAGTCTCTCAATGCCTCTGAACTTCTTACATGATTAGTGATTATCTTACCGTAACCTTTATCTAATTTGCAAGAAAGATAAAAAGAGAAAAGCTTGGAGGTTTTAGAAAGCTGGAGTAGAAATATCTGGGGAAGCAAGATTTAAGTTGGGTACTACTCTCTGGAACTTGCCCTTCATTTCTCTTCAACAACAAAATGCTCAAGATCAGAATGCCTTGTTGGGTACTCACGGTGAGGGTAGCAGCTTGAGAGTACACCCAACCCACTATGTGTGCAAAGAGCAACAACAGACACAACAGACTGGGATAAAAATGACATATGTGCTCTTGAAGAAGGAAGCAGGTAGGATGAGGGAAGAGGAACACCTGGCATGAAAAGAAGCAGGTAGGAAGGACCAAGTTCAAGGGGGACTGAAAGAAGGGGCAGTAGGAGACAGGGGAAACCAGGAGCAAAGTTGGCTGTGAGTTATTCTGCAGTATTTTTTCTTTCTACCTTTTTCCTCTTTCTACTCATTTCCTTGATGATCTCAGTCACTATTAGGCCTTTGATACTTTCTACTTGGAAGATTACGAAATTTCTCCCAGTCCTGACTTTTCTCTGGAGATCAGTTTCTCTGGGCTGGCCACATCCAAGTACAATTCCCGTCAGCACTTTAAATCCAATAGGTCCAGACTGAATTCAGAATATCCACTCCAAGCCTGTGCCTACTCTTGTATTTGCTCTCACTTATCAAACATCCCCTTGAATTGCTCTCTCTTCTCCATTTCTTCATTCTTTCACCCAACAAATATCTATTGTGGAGCTCCAATGTCCCACACACTTCCACAGCACTAGGTACATTTATTCACTTACCGAGCTGGATCACTTCTACCTTGAAAATCTCTTCTATCTTAATTCTTTACTGAGATTTATTGATAGCCCCTCTTGCTTAAAATTAAACGATGGCAACAGAACACAATATATATATATTGCTTTTGCATGCCATTCATTCTATAGTGACCATCTAGCATTATACCTGGGACACAGGAGTTCATGTGGAGGCTTAGGGACCAAACCGGCTGGGAAAGGGATTGGAGGAGCAAAAGAAGCAAGATTTGTCTTGAAGGAATATTTGCATATAAAGAAGGGCGCTTTCCTTAAATTATATGTTACAGATCTACAAGGTAAGTGTGATCATTCTTTTATTTCTGGGGTGTGGCTACTGGAAGTCTGATATTGAGTCTTCTGATAGCCTGTCCAGCCACCTCCCACCCCTTGAGAATTAAATGGCCACTTGTTGAATAGAATATCACTTTCTCTGAGAGTGACCACGGGCATTTATGTTCTCCATTGTATCCCCAGCCTCTAAAACATCTGACCCAAAGTAAGGATCCAATACCTATCTGTGGAGGATTCTAGAAAGGCAGAGACCATACATGCTTTATTTGCATTTCAGGAAGGCCAAAGACCTGGAGCCCGAGGAAAAAAAGAAATAGTGCCGGATGTTCCCCTTTCTTTAGAGCTTGGTAAATGTTTGCTAAGCGATAGAAATCACGATCCTGCACAACTCCAGAATCGGGCCAGCGCTGGGCTGCCAGGCCCTGGAGCGCGGCCATCTGGCCCTGGCCCGCAATTCCCACCCTCCCAGCCTGGGCTCCCGTTACTCGCCCACATCTGTACCCACCGCAGACCCAACAATTACACCCTCCCGCGTCCCGGACTCGGGGTCGACGGTTCCCCGCAACAGCCCTGGCCCCCCCCGTACCTCCCGTCCCCACCCCCCGCGGTTAGCCCGTGGCCAGGCCTGACCCCACGGCCTGCGGTGGGCATCGGCAACCCCCACGCCCGGCGGCTCCGCCGTCGCCCACGTGCTCCGCGGCCGCTCTTCCAGCCTCCGCTCAACCCCGGTTCGAGCGCGGAGCCAGAGGCCTGGCCGCCCCTGCTCGCGCCCGCCGCGCTCCTCCCGGGCGGAGCGGCCGAGAAGGCGGAGAGGCGGGAAGCGGCTGCGGCTGCGAGGCGCCACCAGGCAGGCGGCGGGGGTGCCGAGGGCCGCGGGCCAGGCCGAGGGTCGCAAAGCTGCGCGCGGCCCGAGCGGAGGCGTCTCTGCGGCCGCGGCGGCACTCTCACTCACCACGGTCCGGCGGGACAGCGCGCCGGGGGTCCGGGAGAGGGCCCGGCGGAGCCTCCGCGCCCGGCTCGAGCGGGTCCCCTCGGAGCTCTCGGAATCGCTGTCGTCCGAGATCACGATGAAGTCCTCCATGGCTGCGGGACCCGGCCGAGCCAGAGCGCGGGTGGTCGGTGATCCAGGCGGCGGCGGCGGCAAACCGGGCCATCCCCCTGCAGGCCCCGCCCCATCACCCCGCAGGCCACGCCCCTTCCCGCCTCAAGTCCCGCCCCAACCCCGCGCTGTCCCCGCCCCTTCCCGCCTCAAGTCCCGCCCCAACCCCGCGCTATCCCCGCCCCTTCCCGCCTCAAGTCCCGCCCCAATCCCGCGTTATTCCCGCCCCTTCCCGCCCTCCAGTCCCTTCCCGGGGCCGCGGGCGGCGGCGAGTCAAGGCCGTGGTTACTGAGCTTGGCAGTGGCACTCGTCCTCCCTTCCTGCAGAGAAGAAAAAGTAAGAGAAGAAAACCAAGTTGCATCCGGTTGGGGCTGCTGTTTGGGGGCGGGCGTGTGAGGCGCTGCGGATGCGAGGACCTCCCCTGCTGCTTCTGACTCCAGTGTGAAGTGAGGCGTCCACAGGCCTCTGACTGTGAGGGTTTCACACTGATTGACTCGGAGGGTACCCTAGAGGGTGGAGGGTCTGGTCTGGGAGCACTGAGAGGGGAGAGGGCCCCAGACTGACTGAGGGTTGGGGACCTGGCCTCGGGCTGAGTCAGGGGAGAGCTGTCCCACTTCTCTGTGCACATGTGCAAGTACATCTATCCGTAGGATCAATTCCTAGAAGTGGAATTACAGGGTCGAAGGAGATGTTTCCATAAATGGTGCCAGATTACTCTCCTAAACTGTACCAACTTGCACTTTCACCAACAATCTATGTCACTCTGGGATTTAAACTGTGAGAATGAGACTTGATCAGTTTTGGTGGCAGGACAGAAACTGAAAAAGTACACAGAGTAGCCATGAGGTAGCAGACGCCAGGAATGATTAGATGTTATGAACGATTATGATGGTAAAAGATTTACCCAATAAGGGGAGAAGTGATAGGTAAGTTGGTTGTAAGGCAAGAACATTAAAATCAAGGTAGGATCTGTGTTATAATAAATGGTTATTGACAAAATCCTGCCTCTCAGGCTCTAGCAATTTGGTAGATTAACAGATTCAAAGGAAAATTGTTTATTAGAAAAGCACAAAGAAGCAAACAAAAGAACACATCACATTTCTCAGATTCCTACAATGGACAGCTTGTAAAACTAAAAGAAACATATCTGTGAGATTAGAAAATTCACGCTACAAAAAGTTACCAAAGGATAAATTCAGCTTTCCCAAGGCTAAATACCAAATACCTAAGTAACTAGTTTCTTGTGAATACAATATTATTATATACAGTGTATACTTATTTCTATCTTTCTCTTTTTTGTTTTTAACACAAAAAAGATCACTCTGTACACAGTTAACTCTGCTTTTTTTTCACTTAATATATCTTGAGGATTGTTCCATAACTGCAAGATAAATATATCTCTTTTTAACCCCTGCATAAAAAAACATTTGTTAGGATGTGTTGCAGTTTATTTAATCAGTTTCCCATTATGAATACTTTGGTTGTTTCTCAGGTTTTGTTTCTTTCTTTGTTGCTTGGTTTTGATTTTACTATTCCCAATAATGCTACAAGAACATCTTTGTATTAACCTTAACAAATCTTGCCAGCATATCCACAAAGAAATTCTTAAGCACTGGGGACTAGGATAAAGGGTGTATATGTTGTACATGTTGATAGAAATTACAAAATTATCATCTAGAGAGGCTGCACCAAAATAACATTCCAACTAAAATGTTGAGAATGCTTGTTTCCCAAAATTCCACAAGCATTGGTTGTCAAACTTTTAAAGTTGGTATCTTGTTCTGACTTCTATTTATTATGAACAAGGTTGAGGTACTTTTAAAATGCTCATTGGCCATTTGTGGTTTCTTTCCTTGACACTGTTCGTATACATTCACTATATTTTTCTTCTAGGCTGTTCATCTTTTTCAATAGCTATTACTAGAATTTGTATAAATAGCTAATATTTACTGAGCAAAATATTACATTGCTTGGATAATTTACTCAACTAATTACCTAACAATTAACACTTAGGATGTTTAATATCATATTCCATTACTATGAATGTATATACACACACATAAAGCTAATTTGCTTTTCTTTTTTCCAGTGTTACTTTCTTGTGAAAAATATCTAAGATAAAATCTACATACTCAGTTTTATGTATTTGCAGCACTATTATGTAAGAGATCTTTTAAAATTATAGTTGACATACAATATTACTTTCAAGAGTTTTGATGTTTACCTTTCATTTAACATATACCATAAATATTTTCCCATTTTGCTAATCTGTTTTTATTCTCATTTCCTTTTGCCTTATGCACTGCCCCTTGACCACTAGCATGTAGCCAATGTCATTTGCAACCATGTAAACATACGCAAAGATAGACACATGTATGCACACCTATAAATAAATATATAAAAATTATATAAAAGACTGTGAATTTGTCATTTGCTTTTACAAAGGTGAGACTGTTGCTGGAGAAAAAGGAGGTTCTTGTATCGCCATAGGAAGGCATTCCGGGATGCCAAAGGCATGTGAACAAAGCCAAGCAAACAGAGGATTTATTAAAGAAAAAGAATACGCTCCCAAAATAATGGACATGGGCAGGCCAGGAAAAAGGGCAACTGCCCCAAAGAACCAAGAAACTTAGGATTTTGTTTGAATGAGGATACAAAATATTCAGAGGTGGCTTTACAGGTGTTCCCAGTTCCTGGGGCGGGTCTCTGCTGACTGCTCCATCCCAAGGCAAGGTAGGATTCCCTTGTCTTCACTTGGCCCTTGTTGGAGCTGTCGTGGCAACACAAGGTGGTATTTTTCCCTACCTGAAGTGCTAATAGTATTATAACCTATTACAATTAGCTGAAGCTGCACCATTTCTTAAGAATGATCTCATCTCTTTTGTGTCCAGCACTTTCCTCCTTCCCTTCCTCCCTCACTTTCTCCCCATGGTTCTGTGCCCTGTTCTTTCTGCCTATGGTAATAGGGTAGAGATGGGAACTGGGGAAAGAAAGGGGCTCATTTCCTAAGGCACTTCTCAGAGCTACGTTCATTTAGTATTTGGGACCTTATTGCACTCCCCTGTGCTGCCGGTGGAAATGCATAATGGATTGTTAGAACCTCTTCAGAGGTGTTTTGGCAATACATATGCAAATTGAAAAGTGCGTATGTGCACAATGAAGTTTGTATGTAATCATGTACATATCTTTTAAAAGCAAAGAACTAGCTTATTAAAAAAACCTCTAGACCCCTTCTTAACACCTTGCTCCCCCAAATCCCCAAGCCCTTTACTGGGGACAAGCTCATCAGCTGGCGTTTCTCCCACAAGAAGTCAAGGATGGTCTTGTGCTCTATGAGAGGAGACAGCCGCCAAGGGGTAGACACCAGACCTGCAGAGAGGTATTTTACTGGTGGGGAACTGAGGTTTAGACGGATAGCGTTTGCTTCTATCTTTGATTACACAGGGCTACAAATATACCGGTACCTACCGAGCAATAGGTAAGAGGAAATAGGAACTCTAAAAACTTCAGAATCGTTAACAGTGACGCAAATTTAAGATTTATTTATTTTTATTGTTTTTGACAGAGAGAGAGAGATACAGAGAGAAAGGGGAGGGCCCAGAGCAGTCTCCATTGTTGCACATCATTGTTTTTCCACAGAGTTTCATTCCACAGGTGGGAGTGGGGCTGCACAGGGCAGGAACTGGGCCGGGGTCTTCACCCCGGTGAGAAGTGAACTGGGGGCACTCCCCAGTTCAGCATATGGGTCTACACGGGGCTGGGGCCAGGATTCGATATTGGTCCCTGGGGCTGCAAAGTGAGCGCTTAACCCACTGAACCGGCTTTTTTATTTATTTTTTAAATTTCTTAAATTTTTTTTTTTATTGTTTTGACAGAGAGAGAGAGAGAGATACAGAGACAGAAAGAGAACTGAACTGGGGGAACTCCCCAGTCCAGCACATGGGTCCGCACGGCCGGGGCCGGGATTCGATCCTTAGTCCCCAGCGCTGCAAAGTGAGCCACCCCGGCTTCCCCTGAAGCAAATTTAAAGTACTTTTTGATAAAGCAAAGGAGGGAGCGCGCTGCATGTCGGGATTTGTATTTCCTTTCCTGTGGGCCACAGTGCGGCTGCGCCGGAGAGCGGCCGCCCTTCGGAGCGCATGCGTGCGGCAGCGGCGGCAGCCCTGACTTCTCTGAGGCGGCGTCTGAGGCGAAGTCCGGGCTCACTGCTCTGAGGAGGCGGAGTCGGCGCGGCGAGCTCGGCATGGCGGTACCTGCGGCGGCCATGGGGCCCTCGGCGCTGGGCCAGAGTGGCCCCGGCTCCTTGGCCCCTTGGTGCTCAGTGAGCAGCGGCCCGACGCGCTACGTGCTCGGGATGCAGGAGCTGTTCCGGGGCCACAGCAAGACGCGCGAGTTCCCGGCGCACAGCGCCAAGGTGCACTCGGTGGCCTGGAGCTGCGACGGGCGTCGTCTGGCGTCGGGGTCCTTCGACAAGACGGCCAGCGTCTTCTTGCTGGAGAAGGACCGGTTGGTGAGCTGTCAGGGCCCGCGGCCCATGCCAGGGAGAAGGCGTGTCTGTGGTGAAGCGCTGAGGCGAGAATAGCGGTGAGGGGCGCGTAGGGGGTGAGGAAGGAGGGTGGAGGCGAGGAGAGAGGAGAGGCCTGGAGGGAGGTGCGGATGAGGAGGCGGTGTGGCGCGGGAGAGAAACGTGTGGGTGCCGGGAGTTAGACAGGCTGGGGTGGTAAGGGGTGAGGAGGGGTGTGGTAAGGGGTGAGGAGGGGTGTGGTACTGAGGAAGAGGGGTGTGGTAAGGGGTGAGGAGGGGTGTGGTACTGAGGAAGGCTGGGGTGGTAAGGGGTGAGGAGGGGTGTGGTAAGGGGCAGATGGGGACGCATAGGAGGTGTGAGGGGGAGGGAGAGTAGACGTGAGGAGAGGGTTTAGACCGGCAAGGGGAGAGTGGGAGAGTGAGGTAGGGAGGAAGTGTAGTGGTGAGGGGTGACCGGGGGCTTGTGGAGGTGGGGTCCCTGTTGTCAGGAGGGCCCCTCTGACTGTGACAGGCCCTTCTGTGGGAATGAGCAGGTGCATTGGGAAGCTTGGGCACATAGTAAGGATGGAAAACCGGAAAGAAGGAGGAAGGCCAGGGAGGGCAAAAGAGTGAGGGGCGTTGATGAGGAACCCAGCGGCAGGCAGGAGAGAGTGATGAGGGAGGGAGGGTATTGGGAAGAGTTTTGGGGAAGAGGCTTGGAAGGACTGGACTTTGTAAAATGATCCACATTTTTTGTTGGTCACAGATACCTTGGTTTGAATCAGATTAAGAAGTTACAAGTGGAGACAGGTACATATGTGTGAAGTGATACCTGGATTCTGTTCTTTCAGGTCAAAGAAAACAACTATCGGGGACATGGGGATAGTGTAGACCAGCTTTGTTGGCATCCAAGTAATCCTGACCTCTTTGTCACTGCGTCTGGAGACAAAACCATTCGTATCTGGGATGTGAGGACTACCAAATGCATTGCTACTGTGAACACCAAAGGTAACTTCAAAGATAAGGCAATAGGAAAATGAAGCTACTTATATTTACTTATCAAACTTTTCCAAGTGTCTTCTGTGTATGGGACATCCTGAGCTGAATAGACAATATCCAGCTACAAGAACCTCACAGTTTAGTGCAGGGAGGAAGACATGTGCATTAAAAAACAAAACAAAAGAGAAAAAAAACAACCCCAAATGAACATCATACGGCATAGTTCATCTTATAATGGAGATGCCTATATGGTGAATATCCAGAAGGAAAATACTTAAGGTTGCCTGGGGGAGATAGGGAAGGCCTCACAGAATTTGAGCAAACTCTTAGAGTAGCCATAGGAATTTAGTGGTCAGGGTATGGTGGGAGGGTTGGACAGCTCTAAGAAGGGAAGATATGTAAAGACATGGAAAATGTGGGAAACTGCTGATAGGCTAGAATGGCTGAAGTTTGGATGGTCTTGGTGATCTGGGAGAAAATGACCTGAAAGTTGTGCAGTACATTTACAGACTCTGTTCTTCACTGGATATTGTCCTATAAACCTTGACTTCATTTATCATGTCTTATTGATTAAGAAGTCATTGTTTGTAAGATGCACCAATATTATTTATTTATTTATTTTTTTATCTTTTCACATTTATAGAGAGAAATTATCTTTTTGTCTTCAGTGCATAGTTATTTCTATTTTACTTTTTGACAGATAGAGAGAGAGACAGAGACAGAGACAGTTAGAGAACCAAACTGTGGGAACTCCGCAGTTCAGCACGTGGGTCCTGCCTGGGCCGGAGCCGGGATTCGATCCTTGGTCCTCAT